>JACWBX010003754.1:91048-112823 GCA_014622435.1 Polypedilum pembai
CACGTAAATCGATTGTCATATCCTGTGCACAATCTACTGAATTGTATGCAAGTGTGCTATTTATAACAAGCTGGGGAATGCTGACTGAAATAAGTTATTAACTGTTGATTGTGAATTCTCCATATCATGATGAAATTATTGATTTTGATGTAATAGTTAATTTGTGTACGGCGCCAAGCCGAGAATCGAGCAAGAATAAATAAATCGAGATCTCACAACTGATCTTTTCTATTATACTTGAGTTCTGTGCTGTTTTCAGGTTATTTGCTTTAAGCAGAATATCCATTTTAATGGACTTTATGCTTTGCAATGCTGCTTCTCTTTTCATTTCCTCTCATCTATTGATTTTCTATTATTACTTTCCTTTTTCTTTTATATAGGTATTTAGAAAATCAATAACATAATCAAAACTTCATCATTAAAGATTATTATCGAAAACGAATAATGAGACAAATTGAAAAATTTCAAAGAAGAAAAATGGGATCGAACGTATTTTTAAGCTGATTGCTCTTTAAGAGATAAAGAAATTAACATAAATCTCTGATCACATTCATTGTCATTTAATAAAATAAAAAAATTAAATTTGCATAAACCGTTCACATCTGTGATATGATAACATAATTATTGAAGTTCTTCGCACATAAATACAAGATATATAAAATATATTTTATAAAATGTGTACGAGTCAACGTATGAAATTCGAAAAAGTTGATTTCAATCATAGATAAATGAATTTTTCATGAAATTATAATGGTAAAAAATTGAGATTTGATGACAAACGACATGAAGCATCGTACATTGTAAAAGATAAAGAAAGAGTAAAAAGAACACTAACAGCATGACAGAAGTTGTATTCATTGAGTAATTAATGCAATCTCCCATCATCATTTATGTTATGTTTCAACGAGTCTGCCATCACACTTTCATTGTTGACTGGTTATAGCTTTAAGACATGGCATATAATAAAATTATTATACAGAAGCTGTTGGTTTTTACAACTTTTTTACTTATAAAATTGATGATATAGTATGAAGTGCTTCGACTGTCATTTATTTAAATTAAGTTATATTAAAATGTAGATTAAGTTCATCGAGAAATGTCTCAGCTCAATAGATTTTATTCAAAGTTTTTAATATACATTTATGCTACCTAATTAACGTGCAAAGACGTTGAAAATATTCCAAGATGCTTTTTTCTTTTCATTAACAACATTTTCTGGTTTAATTGTCTCATATAGAAATATCGGTTTCGACATGTTGTAAAGTTTTGGCTCCAATGAAAAGTCCCATTCTGATAATATTTTTCTTACAATTGGTGCACATCGCAAACATTCGCTGAACTCATCATATACATCTGGTCCAAGAGGGTTCCATTCGTTGTAAACTGGATAACATAGCTCGGGAATCAGGCAATTAACAAGGCTTAACTGTCTATTTTCATTTTCTGGATCGGGAATTTTTATACGATGAACAAGTAATGGTTGATCAAGATGATGAATTTCTATTCCATACTTTGTTTGATAATATTTTGCAAATGAAATTAATTCTCCATCTTCAGAGGAAAATGGAGAACAAGGATTTGTCAAGAAGTCTACATCATCGATACAATAAGTTTTGTTATTATAACGAGTCATTACTGTTTTTCCTGAAATTATAAATTAAAAATTAACATTAGATAGTAATGAATATGTATGTTGATTGCAATCAATTTTACCGATAAACAATTGTTGAACAATTTTAAGACAATTTTTAGAGTGTTGATACTTCAGTATTTCTCGACGCATATACTCATAAAGTGATATTTGAGAGGTGATTTGATGTGAAACATCATATGTTATAATGATACCATTTAAGTTATCATTTAACATTCTTACACTACCTTCCCAATTTCCTTGTGTCAAAGACATGTTGTACAAACGAGATAGATTTAGATCAGAAATCTCAGCTGGATCTCCACTATCATTTAAATAATCAACTATCTTTGTAAAAAATAAAGTTTGAAAAAATTTCTTGCAATGTTTCATGGAAATTTCGCGTCGAAACTTGAGAATAATTTCAATTTTCTGTGAATAAATGTTTTCGATTTTGAAATGAGAAACTTTTTTAACCAATTTCTTTTTCAAATAAACAGTATCGTTTGCTTCAGTCAAGCAGACAATATTCATCTCTTTGAAATAATCAGCAAGCGCCTGAATATAATGTGTAAGAGGAAATTCAGTGAAAATTTGATATTCGTAAATTTTTGCATTCTTATTGCAATAAAGTTGTAACTGATTGCGGTTTAAGTCCACAAGGTTAAATGGCTTCATCTGTAAAGAAACAAAGCTATAAATTTTTTGATAAAATTTGTAATTTTAATTTAATTTGTGAAAAATACTTTTTGTTGATTTTCAATGTGCTCAAATTTCAAAAATGTGCACTTAAGATTTAAAATTTTAAAAAAACTGGTATTTTAAAAAGAATATATTCATATCGAATGAAGATGTAGATATCAAAATTCTAAATAGAGAATTGCAAAATAAACACATAAATAACACAGCATCGATTGAATTAGTTCAACATGTTTAAAAAATTTAAAGCCTACCGTTTCTTTCAACATTCTGCAGAAAGAATTTTTAATTCCTTTTCTTTCATGTTTTTCTCCGATTACTGTTGTGTGCCATTAAAAAATAAAGTTGTTGCAGTAAGCACGCACAATATCGATTGCAACAATGTAGTTAAAAGCGATCATAGTGATTTATATAAATGAGCATTAAAGGTGTGTGTAAATGCATAAAAAGGTTGGTGAAATGAGAAACAAGCAGATGTGACGAAAACAATATCCGAGAAGTGTAGAAAAGGGCACCAGAGCATGAGAGAGCGCATCTTTTCATTAGAAAGTGTTCACAGAGTCATTAGAAAAGAAATTTTTTCTTTTCTTCTTTTGCTAAAAAATCATTGCTTATTCATTAGTCATAATTGATCCCAGCCGACACTGACACTAAGAGAGAAAACAATATTTACTTTCGCTATATGTTCTCATTCACCGAAAAAACAAAAAGAAGCAGCGAAAACAAGAAGATGGTGAATGAGAAAAAATTGCTTTCGTCACTTTGCTTAAAATGACTTTTTAAATTCTGTATATGCAATTTACTTTTAAACATTGCCAAGAATTCTATTCCATTTTTATTTCTTTTTTCTTTCTTTTTGCATTACATCAAATGTGAACAAAATAAAAAGAAAGGAGCGAAAGAAAGAGAATATTTATGGTCATGCAGTTTTGCAATGTTTAGTGAAACGGCACAATGTTTAAAAAAATTTGCGGAATGTTGAACTGTACATGATTTGGCGCACTTGATTATCCGAGTAACATTGACCTTTCTCGAGAGCGCGTATTTGGAACATGTACGTTAAGTGAATTTACTCTGCTTTTGCTCTACATTTTTTAAGATGTCTATTCTTGTAAGCGCATCATGCAGTGAACTTAAGTGGTCATGTGAGCTGCTCTTTACTTTCAATTCACTACAAGTGCAATGCGTGTATGTTTTGATTGACACATGTCCGCCTTAAGCACTTCAAATACTCTCCTGATTTGTGCAATAGTCCCATCGCCTGCAAGTTGTAACTAAGTGCACGATTTTCAAATGATTGGTGCATGCAATTTCTTTTAGTGTTCAACATCATCACCATCTATCCATCCATCTTCCATATATTAACTAAGAACGAACAATTACTTAGTTCATTGTTGTTGCTGTGCAGTATATCTAGTTAAACTATTAGAATTCCTAATGAGAAAAAAGTCATGAGAAAGAGCAGAAAGAAATCAGAAATTCAAACTCCACCTGTTTAATTATGTAATTTGTCATAATTTCTTGACCACAAACACTTCATCATCATTGTTTTTCTCTCGTATACACACACATCAATCGAACGTTAAATATGATTCTTTATTTTTTTATTACTATTAGCAATTCTACATAGATAGATCCAATGGCAGAGTTAACTGTAAACATTTATCCCCCACGAACAATTCTTTCTCTCTCAAACAAAAAATGCACAACTGAATACAAAATAAATTAAGTGTAATTAATTTTGCGCCTGCAATTGTTGTTGCTGTCTATGCAATACCATAAAAAATGCTTTACCATGACGTTACATTTTTATAAATGGATATTTACATTAAACAAGTCATAAAAGCGTTGATTATAATTATTCATTATGAAAAATCTCTATGAGTGAATGACAGAGACTTATGTCGCTCAGTTTAGAATTTTCGAATCAAGATTTGATAACTCTTTTTGTTTACAATATTAAATTTAGACAAAAATAAACCTTCTTTAAACTGCAAATCAAAAAGTCAATTTTCAAATAAGATAAACATCAATAATGATTAGATTGTCTATCTAGCAAAATAAAAGTCAAAAAAGTTCACAAGCCTTGTTCCTAACACGAAAACTATTTGCTGCAATCAGTACAGTAGCAGCAGCAATTGAAGATCTAAACAAACTAATTAATCGATCTTCGAACGTGTCAAAACAATAATCATTCACTCGCCATAAAATGCGACGACTGACAAATTCATCAATACATAAGTGTCAATTTTAACACTGAAAATTTTTATGTTTTATTTTCGCACACAAAGCATTGCAGCTAGCAGAGATGATGCGAAAAAGGCCAATCAAGTGTGAATGAGAGGATTCATAAAGTTCAATATCGAAACGATAATAAAAATTGACATGCTGTTCGAGTGAAGGAGGGCAATTTCTGAATGAGTAATGAATTTTATCGATTTGCATTCATTTTTTGAGTATAAATTGCTCTCTTTAACATTTTTTTTAATTTTATTATATGACCATGTCATAAACAGTGTGTGTCTTTTATTTTTTGCTTTTTTTTTGTTCGCTGTTTCAATTACAATACAAATTGCAATTTATTTACAAAATGAGATTTTTGTGAGCAGAGCATCATCCTCAATGTTAATAATCTCATAAATTATCTTAATGTGAATTCTTATATGAATAATAATTACGATTATCAGTTGAAACAGCAATACAATTGCAAAGTGCAATAACTAATTTATTTTCCACCGCCCCTTTTTATATTTCGAATAATAAATGAAATCTTTCTCATGTTACATTCCCTAAAAGTTATTAAGCCAATGCACCAAATGCAAACATAATATGAGGCATGAGGGAATTTTCGGTGACAGACAGAACCAAATTAATTGACTAACAGGTCAGAATCGTCATTATTATAAATTAGACCTAAAAAGATTGTCATTATTGCCATTTTCAAGGGTAAGTATGAAATTGAAGAAGAAGTATGTAGGGAAAAAGGGATTTGTTTGCCATTTCGATTAGCGTTCAGATTGATGAAAATTTCATTTGACCCTTTTTTGTCTCTCATTTTCTCTCATCCGCATAGCAAATTCCAAGGGGAATTGCAGTGTCACATAACGATATGTTCTTAATTTTGTGGTCCTATGTACATATATATATTCTAGAAGAAGAAAAATCTAGCACAGAGCTGTTAATTTTATGATGCATAGAATCTGTATGACTGTCATTTGTCGCTGTGCTCAATTCCTTACCCTAAAGCTATATATTTCTTATAAGATTCTTTTAGCAATTTTTTTTGAGGGAAAGTCATTTTGTACTGTACTTGTTTATGACTTTCTTTTTTGTGGCTCTCTGTCATATTTTCGTTTCATATGTCACATTAATATAACAATTTCGTTAACACTTCTCTGCTATGTACAATATTTACAGGATTTTTATGGATTTTTTGTCTCTCACTGTCTGTAATGAGCAATAATAAGAGGGAGAGAAGATGAAAGTGCACTTTCTAGCCTTATTAAATTTGATGTTTGAGTATATTATCATCATATACTATTATTGATATTGATGATGATTTTATACACGAATCCCTTGCACATCTTTCTCCTCAACAAATCACTCCTTTTATTCCCTATAGAAAATGATGAGAGGAAATTGATTCTTTCTTAAAACGTGCAAAATAAGAGAAAATTTCCTTCATTCAGTGCTTCTCAAACTTTTTTAAAGGAATCCAATTCAGAATTTTGGTAAATTTTTTTTCTTCTGCATTTCAATGGATTTTGATTTATGGTTTTTATGTCTGCAATCTCACTACTTGCAGTTATGTTATGAATTTTCTGTAACAAGCATCTAGAGAATAGTTGTAAAAATTCAGGAGATGAAAAATTTCAACTTTTATTTCTTCAAGTGAGTGTTCTGCTGCACAATGTAAATTGTTCGTAAAAAATATATTTCATGACAATACCTTTTGAGAAATTTGTTATTTATTGTGTGAGAGTCAAAAAGAAACACAAAAAGTTTTATTGAAATACTTTTTTGATAATAAACACAATTTTAAGTACTTTTGCGACATCTATATGGAGAGTAAAACTTTTAAGCACTCATAACGATTTTATGTCTTTAACGTAGTTTGTTAACTGGCATAAAGTTTTTCGTCATGCCAGCTATTAAAAAATTTGGAAACATTTATGTCTTAAAAAGTTTTTTTTCGTCTCATAAAGATTTTATATCTGTCATAAAGTCTTTATGCCAGTTCATAGATTTTTTCTCCGTACATATACATAAAGATGAAAAGAGTTACATGTTGTACTTCGATTCTGGTATAATTTCTTGGAACTTTCTTTGTCTTCCTCCAAAAATCGCAAACTTTTTGAAAAAAAAACTCTGATTATTGTTTTCATATTAAAAAAGTTTATGAAAACTTAATGTTCAGTCGAATTTTCATTAATTAAAATAATTTTGAAGATGAATGCAAACATTTTATCTGATTGAAATATGAAATTTTAATTGATACTCCGTCCAAATAGAAGTCTGCATGTGATGATTTGACTGCAGCTTCCTTGCATTAGCGTGAATGAAAAACAAGTAGCTAAAGCTCTACATCTTGGTTGGTTTGATTATTAAAGCGCATTTTTGTCGTGACAGATTAGTATGTTTGGTGATAATTTTTACATCAGCTTGAACTATTATTGACCATTATGTACTGGTCATTGATTGACATGAGTTCAAAAATCATTGATGCAATCTTAATCAAAACGTCTCATGTGTTTTAAAAACTTCAAACTTTTCAAAGATCATGCCTTTGTGCCTGGTGTTTAAGAATTCACACGTGACATTTTTTCTTGTTTTAATTTGCAATTTTAAAATTTTTGAAAAACATGTTTTGACACAAATTGTCGCAAGCACATGCTCCACTAGTCCAGTCAACCAGCCATCAAGAACTTATAAGATTATTTTTTAAAAATGCGCTAAAAAAAGATTGTGCAAAATTGAAGATGATTGCAATGCAAACAGTCAAGGAAATGCTGAAATATAAAATTGTGATGATAGTTAAGGTAAACAAACTACAATTGCTATTGCTGACTAAAGTGCTACATTGTATGAGAGCAAAAGCGATTAATTAATCTTCTATATATAAAAATTGGTGAATTCTACAAGTGAAATGATTTAACAAAAATAATTTTTAAATAATTATTTCATGTTTTAGAATTTATCTAACTCAAAATAATTGTATCATCAAATATAATTGACTAATAATAGTTTTCTTCAAATATTGCCAAAATAAATTTTCCCCACTTGTAAAATTCACCAGAGAGATCGTTGTGTTGCGGCAATTTCATCATATATAATGACTTTAATAGTTTTATATCCGACTCATTCAACATCTATCCAGCCACGCCATGTTCATATTCACTTGACTCATAAAACTTTTAAATGATAAATTTCCGGAAGATACGATACGATGCGCATCCATCTTCATCGCTTTGCATCCTTCTAGTGTTATTTGTTCATATTCTGCTGTTGTGGATACACACATTGCATAGATAGTTCATTTCCCTTAAAGGCACAACATATTTCTTTCTCACTACATGAATCTCTCTCTCTCTCTTCCTTTTCCTCTTTCTCTATTCATTCATTAAATCAAGCTAGACTAAAGTTGTCGTAGTAAATTTTGTTCGATATGAGAATAAAAATCAGGTGCAAAACTCTATCGACTATATCATTGTAGACGAAAAATAGTTTTACTCCATATGATGCAACACCACAAAAATACTTTTCCTGACATGTCTCTGGAAATTTCGTCTTAATTGAATTTTATGTTTTTAACAAATTTTTTACTCAACAAGTTGTAAATAAAAACAATTTACAGACTTTTTTTTTGTTTTCGTTTGCTTGAAGTGAAGGAAAATTTTGTTTTACTTCTGATGTGTCACTAACAGCCGAAAAAGAAAAAGAAGTTGATTTTAGAGAAAAATCTCTTGTTTGCCAACTCACTTAATGAAAGTTCATTCAAACATGAGTGGAGCAGCAATAAGAAGAAAGGGAAAATGTTTTCTTAACTCAACTCAACTCAATTTTCTGTGTATGTATGTAATGATAATATTTTTCAACAAAGAACAAGCAGAAAATTTCTCTTTCGACAGGGACGATTTCATTTTCTATTTTCCGTCAATCTTCAAATTAAGGTCTTTCTGTTTGTCTTTAATGAAGTGAGCGCTGAAATCGGAAAGGGAGGAAGTGGGAAATATGAAGAAGTTTCAAGGACTTTGTGTCGACACAATGCGAGTATTATATGTTATTATTCTCCCTAGATGAGTGATGAATGTAGACATTATACACATATACATGCGCACCGTCATACACTCATCTCGATGTCAAAACAGACAACATCAGAGTCAGAGTCATCAACCCTCGTAATGAAATCAAGCAACTTTCTGCTCCTTCCCTCAAACTTTTGGTTACTAAGAAGAAATTTTTATTTTCATTTCTTTTTCTTTCACTTTGCAAATATTTGCACAACATAAAAAATTCTTGTTTCAATTTTTCTCGAAGAGAGAAATAATGAAGAAGAAGAAAAGAGATTTGTTAATGACAGGCTGAAGTGAAATGTTAATAAATAATGTTTCAAATTGGTCGAGGGTAAAACTTTAATTTCATTCTTTACTTTCGTCTGTGGCTTTATCAATCAATCTGTCTAATCACTGACACTAGATGTTGCTGATGTTTGTTCAGATTCCATTAATTATTGGACGAGTAAAATGCTATTTCAAATGTGACAAAATGACCAAAGAATTCCAAACAGACAACAGGGAATTTTTTGTTTATGAACATTATATTGTTTATTTCCTGCTTTTAAGATGGTTTTAAAATTACCTAATAGAATTTCATCTTTTAAATGAAGTCAAAATAACAATTTTATATGTAATCTGTAAACAACAAACCAATAAAATATTTGTAAATCATTGATACAGCCAGAAGCGTTAGAATTTTTGCATTAAGTTAGAGTTTATCATCAACCGCATGAATGAATGATGAACGAGTGCGACCCAATTTCTCTATCAACAGCAATCCACATTCAATTGATTTATACCGATCTGAGAAAAGTTTGACCACAAAAATCACTTATGTTTGCAAGCAATTCAACCGAACATTGATATGTTTTTGTTGCTTGACCGAATGTCGAATGTTGAAATGAAGATTGAATATAATAGCCGTGAGGGGTCGAATGAGTGTTGATGATGTATGAAAAATCTAATATCATTGTAGATAAACACGTGTCAATTTCACGTTTGTCGATTCATCCACCTTAGCTTTTAGCTCTCTCAAATTCTATATCTAATTCAATTAATTTCGATTGGCGGTGAATGAACGACGACTTTAATTAGCTATATGTATTTTCCCTCAATTTTTGTGCGTATAAATATGGCAAAATGATGAGTAATAATGGAAAGTAAATAGATGCAATCGATGTGGAATGAAGAAGATGATGATGAGAAATATAGAGAAAGAATCAAGTCAAACGAGCAAGCGAAGAAGCGACCAGAAATTTGATGTTTCCATCTCGATAAGTGCTCAATGAAATTCAATTGTGTTTCTAAGTAAATAAGAGAAAGAAAGAGAAAAGCATCAAAGTGAAATGAAATGAAATTGAGTCCCGTAAAAATAACAAAATTTAGAACGTCACTTGTGCTTACCTCAAAGAAACTGAAAACTAATGAAAAAAAAAGAGTTTCTCTCTCGTCGAAGCCATCAATTGTGAAGGCACTTTGTTAGAGAAAGAGAAGTTTTTTCCCATTACATTATAAGCCAATAATGGCTTTGCCGCCGTCCAAAAAATACTATAAGCTCACACAACATACCTACAAAATTGTATGTATTTATGAATGGCTAATTTTCGCTGAAAAAAAAATTTGTCTTACTAACCCAAAAAACTTTCCTATTCTTTTTATTATTCCACAACATATTCGTACTGTACCGCATGATTGGAGCATATATACAGATAAAGTTATTTCACATGAAAGAATTTTTAAAGCTTTTGCCATAAGACGCTTATGTGAGTGTGTGTCTTTCTCAAATTGCTTGCTTCTTACTTAAGCGGCATGAGCATAAAGCTCACAAGGCTTTAAAGAAAGAAAAAAAGAGAGAGAAGAAAATAAAATACAAAAATTTATGAATGAAAACGATAATTGCTGAAACCCAATTTCCTTCATTGAACAATATCAATTCAATTACAAAATTGTGAGCAGAGTGAGAAGTAGAAGCCAAATGACTTCTTCAAATAAGTAAGTGGATATATGTGTGGCAAAATGAAGAAGTAAGTTTAGTTTATGAGAATTGACAGAAGCAGTAACAAGTTAAAAAGTAGATTTAATCAATATCCGGAGATATAATCGCTTGCAATGATGATTGTTAACAAAACAATTGATTCATTCGTTCAGTGCTGTTTCTGCTATTACTCACACATAATCTTATGAAAAGAATGTCAAATGAAGAAAGAAAGAAAAGTTTTATAAAGAAATAAAATAGTAAAATTAATTACACAAGCACATTGAGCATTAATGAATGAACCGGTTCGAATTTGAATGAAGCCGATGAAAGAACCGTCTCTCTCTCTCTCTAGTTGCTACTAGTGAGCTACTGATTAATCTCAACACAATTGTCTAAAGACCTCAATGATGTGAGAGGTGAGAGAGAAGGAAAAAAGAAAAAAAAATTGAGGCGTGACAGGTCTCGTAAGAATAGAATTAGTCTCAACATCCGACAGATTTAGTGAAAAATCATTTTTTATTAATTTCTTGCGCTACAGCTGATATGCGACTTGATAATTATTTTTTTGCGCGTCTCCCGTTTCATAAATGCCTATATGCTGAATCTAACGGTTCCTGAAGTCTCTTTTGCCTCACATTTTTCATTATAATTTCGTATGTAACATTAATTTACGGTCATCGGTCGTTCGGTTTGTTGGCTGAGGCATGAAAGTCATTAATAATATTTTTACTGTTCATATTATGCCCTCATACCTATATTTATATTTGTTGCTCTCTCGCATGTTGGCAACTTGTCGCTCATCTTTCTTCTTTAGGCAAAAAAATTCTTTGGCGTGTGTAATGAACGTCAACAGTGCGCTCTGATATATGATTTACTGCCACACTGCGAGAGAGAAAGAGACTGTCTATGATTTCTCTGCTATTGCTGCTGTTGATGATGATGATGTAAAATAACTTATGGAATCATGGGAAATAACAAAACTCTCGCGTATTCTCGATCGATGTCGAGTGATAGGCATTTCATTTGAGGCTAAACACATTCTGCAACAGCAGCAGACATTACCTAGTGTGTGTGGCAATCATCAACAATAAAATAAAAATAAGTAAATAGAAACAATTCTTAAACTCGGAACTTAATCTCAAATTTTGCATATTTTTCAATGATTTCTTAATTTTAATAAGAATTCAGATTTGATTCAATTTTGATAAGAAATTTGGTTTTTATTTTGAATTATTTGAAAGTGAAAATTTTTGTTTCATTGAATTCTTTCATTAAAATAGATGTGACAGTGATAATCAAAATTATAAAGTTTGCATTAATATCTTAGTGGTTTTCTTATAAAAATCAGCCAAAAACAAATATTTTAAGCTGAGTTTTTGAGAATTGCTCTTAAGCAAATTGAAGTGAATAGATCTTGATGAGATTCTCAAGTTTCTACATTTATCTCATCAGCTAAAGCACAAGCACACACACGGACATTTAGTCATCATCAAAATGCGCGAGTTGAACATAAATAAAAATTACTTTTCACCTATTTTCCATTCGAACTGACGAGTTTCATTTAACGAGTTTAAAGTGAGTGCTAAAACAAATTACAACAATGCAAAAATGAAGAGAATGAAATGAGCGTCGCCGTAAAGCAATTGTTAGCCTGAAGCACATTTACGAGATTCTTCCATACTCTTGTTCACTCGCTAAAGCCACATATAAGAATCAGGAAAGGAAAGAAATGATCATATTTTTGTGATTAATAGTTGTCCCACATTTTCTGCTATTTCTTCTTGTTTTCCCTATCTTTTTTCTCTCTCTCTCTCAGGCACCGCTCTTAACTGTGATAGAATATACAAATATACAATATCTATTGCGCGAGAGCCATTATTACATTAGCCACGATGTTACCTTTCTGCTTCACTTTTTTTTTTCGTTACTGCTAGTACATACATGAGTGAGTGAGTAAATTTAGGGTCGATGTTAGATGTTGAGCATAAAGCAAAAGTAACATTAATTGGACATAAAAAAGTGTGAAAAATTTGCTTGCAAAAAAGTCTTTTTCTTTCTTTCTACTCTTTTTCATCATTATCATCATTATAGACCTAAATGAAATGTGAATGAATGTGAGAGAAAAGTTTTTTTTCTTTACTTTTTTCTCTTTCTAATGTACCAAAAAGACTTTGGGAATCGTTTTCTTCTATTTTCTCCTTGTACGCGTGTAATTTGGTTGAATAAATTGTGTTTTTATGATATGACATTCTGTTTGGATTGAAAAGTTTTCTTATTGAGAGATTTGCGAGAAATGAGCTTTTTTGTGGTTTTTCAAATGAATTTATCGAAGCCACAAATTCACAATGTCTAAGCTATGAATGGAATTTCACAGAATTATCGTTTAAAAGACACTTTTATGATATTAATGAGATTAGTCTTGAGTTTGTTTATTCAAAAGGCTTCAATAAATATGTGGGAAAAGGATTTTGATGTTAAGCTTCCCATACAAATATTTACTGTGTAGCGAATGAAAATTGAGTGCAAATAGAAGAATTTAATTTGATTTTTGAACTTAATTTAATGTTTAATTTTCTTCTTCTACTGCGTGTTTGTATTTTGATCTTTTTTTGGTAATGAGAAATAAAAGTATTTGATGAATTGCTCACAAGGAAGAAAATGATTGCCTTTAGGAAATAAAAATCATCAAAAATGTGGGTTTATCCAAGCACTATTGATGACTAATATTTGCACGAGAGTTTTTTACTCTTAATTATAATTTATTTTAAATCAAGTGATGATGCTGATTGATAGTTCATCTTACAATGTTGCATACAAAGACAATTTTTTTTCTGTGTCAAAAAGCATGATGCAAATGAGTAAATTTCTAGCAATTGAAGAATTCTAGAGAAGAAGCAATTGAATAAATAAGTGAATAGAAGAACCTGTTTACTGGAAACTCTGATTGTCTGTAAAATAGACAAATTAAACTGTCAATATTTGTTTATTCTCGGGTCAAAAGATCAACATTGATTTTTTTATGACCCACATAGTCGTGATTTTGCTAATTGGCCAAAAAGTATTGAGCACACAACTCAAAATTTATTTAATGACAATCGCAAACTATCAGAATAAACAAGCACTCGAGTCAACTCTATTCAATTGAAAATTAACGGTTACTAATGTTCTATGTCACTTTTACCCGAGAGAGTCCCTTTCACCAAGCAATGAATCACTTTAAATTGTCCAATTAGAAGTCATTCTAATGACATCTATCCCCATTGACTCGTTTGACAAAGAGACACAACAAAACCGCACACTTTTTCTGAGAATTAAACTAACAAAAACTTTATCATCAATTTCTTCTTTTTCTTTCTAAACATGCAAAGAGAAAGAAAAGTGATCGAAAGAGCAAAAGTGTTCCCATTCATCATTTCAATCCTCTCTTTCTCTTGGGTACATTTTGGCGGTAATCGACTTCAAAAGTGTTTATTTTTATTTATTTTTATATGTGACTTTTTAGCAAAGTCATGAATGAAATGAACAAAATATAGAAACGGGTATGTATGACGATAATGAGAGGGAAGAAGGTGAAGGAAAGGAAAAGAAAGAAAGAAAGAAAGTATAATTTATCCCATTTATTACTTCTTTCGGCAATGCTGAAAATATTTAGTAAGAGAAAAGCACTTGAGCTTGAGTGATTCTATTTTTAAATTTTTACTCTTCTTTTTTGCGCAAAACATTACATTTAATTTTCATTATCTCTTGCGTTTAGATATTTCATTGTGATTTGAGGTCGAGAAGACTTCAACACTGTAATCATAATGAAAGAGTAAATGTGTGTATGTTTTCAGCACTTTTTCGCACTGCTGCTGAGCATGTATCGACTCGAGATGTCTATTCAATAAACTAGATTTAGTGTGAATGTTACTTTGCCATTGTTATAGATTTGTAATCGAATGTTAGAGAAAAGCAAGGCAAATAAACTCAGAATAATTGTCAATTTTTATTTTCTCTTGAAAATTAAACAATTCGATAAGATTTGATACGCAACTTTTTTTATTTTAAAATATTGTCTGTATTTCTTGATTTTAGTCTTTTTGATGAATTTTTATTTCTTTGCTTACAATTCTTCCTGAAGTTGAAGATGAATTAAAATCTTGCAAACTAATTTTAAGTAACTGCAATTATAATCCGAGTATTTTTACCTTGAAAAGATAGAGAAAAGTCTTTTTTGTGGTATGATGTGGAGCAAAATGAGGTAAAATAATAAATCGATGGGTGATTTGAGGAAAGGCACGCAGCAGTTACAGCAACGGAAAGCAGCATCACAGAATCGATTAAAATCTCTTCTTTTCTCGCCTTTCGAGCTCTTTAGAAATATGTGTGGAGAGTAAAAAAAAATTGATTTAAACTTCCATTGCCACATCTCTAATAATATTTTTCTTTTCTTTCTCTTTCTTCATTTCATTTGGGTTTGGCGAATTAACATGAACAAAAAAGTCATCGCTTTTTGGGATCCCAGAAAATAAGACTTACGATACACACAAAAATACAATTCCATGTAAGTGTATATATTTTGGGGTCGACTATATGTGATTAAACGAATTCGATAAAGGAATGAATTGAAAGCCATTTCTTCGAAAAATTGGTTTCATAATGCGATACCATTTGTCGTTTTGTGCGACAATGACTATATGTTGTTATCGATTATCAAAAGAATGTCAACCATTTATAAAATTTCCTTCTCGTTTTGTATTCTTGCATTTGGCCCAAACCAAGTCAAATGATTCATTAGAGAATTCAGAACGAGTTTATTTGGCTTGAGTGAATTTCTTTTAACCTCACAACCTGATCTCGCCCGTAAACGGTGTTGAGCTTATACTTTATGTGTGTTTAGGGAAAAAGAAATTAATAATTTATGCCATCTCACATGGTCACCATCATAAGATCATAAGAGACAACCTCTAACTAACGGCTCTTTCTCGCCTCGGCATACAAATTGTGTGTCACTAGTAGTAACACGATTCATATAATATGAGAACAAAAAAAGCATGTAAGAGGAAGAATGGTGCATTACTGCCATTGTGCCAAAACACATTCGAAGTAAGTGTATAGAAAATATAAATTTATTAAAAAGAATGCACATTCTCTTTTTGCGCTTGAATTCTTTACAAATAGAATGCGCACAGCGATTGGAATGTACAAACAAGCAGTTGTTTGCTCATTTCCTCATTGAATGGTCAAATTACCGTGTGGCTGCAACAATAATCATTTTTTTCGTGAACAAAACACAGAAAGAGAGCTTGAGATCCCCATCAAGGTATCCATCAAAGTCTCTGACTAACTCGAATTGTGAGCGATTGCTACAAGATATTGAAGACTCATCCGACATATGTACAGTTGTGTGTTGCTTATAAGTAACTATATTAAACATCAATTATTATCGAATCTTCTGCTCTCTCGCACACACAAACGCAATTTCGGGTTACAGCAACCTTGCGGGCATATTTGCAAGCAAATTCATCGACTGACTGACTAAATGAGTGTGTCGACACAGTGAAAGAGATAGATTGGAATGTGTATCAAATGCTTATAAATGCCCAACGGCATATTTCCCTTCGTGCAGTATATTTTCCAACTTGTCATCCATCCATCTACCTCATTCAATACCGCATTATCTGGGGTCGCAACTCTTGAGATTTCTTTCCATTCTAAAAAAAAGCTTGAACAAATCAGAGTAAAATATTTAAAATGATTATTTTTTTGTCTTTTTAATAAAAGTGCAGACACTAGAAAAAAAATTATCTAAATATCTAATTGTCATTTTATGATTTAATTTTTGATAATTAAATTAAAGAATATTTGATTTAGCAATCAATAATTAAAACTTAAATACTAAAAATTGAGTTACTTAACCTTGATTTTTTTATACGAATAATAAAAAATAAAGAAAAGAAAGATTTATAAGCAAGAAAGTAGAATTGAATGTTTAACACACTTTTGAAAGTCATCAAGAGAGCGCGAATCGAATTCATGAGAAGAAGTAAAATTAATCGATTTATCGCCTCTTGTGATATTTGTTAATGTCATAAAATAAGGAGGAGATGAGAATTTCAACAATGGCAATTTTTCTGTTCGCGCACTTTGGGAGCAAAAACAATTTGGAATGTGATTGAGGAAGTGCGCTGATGGAAGTTCCAATCTTCAATCACTCTAAATACTCATTTCTACAACGAGTTGACGAGCAGCAGCAACGACAGCAATTCGACGAAACGTGTTTGAGTGCAAAAACACCAAATTAGTTACAGAATCTGCGTTGCGTTGACGATGAAGTATGTGTCAGTAAGTAGTTGAATTCTGTCGGAAGGGAATGAAGAAGAATTTTTTATATTTTTTATGTGTAGCACAAGAGAGAAAAAGCAAGCGAAAGAAGCAAAAATTTTGATAATAAAAAATAAATATAAGCTCATGTAATGAATTAGTAATCAGCTTGTTGATTCCGCTTGTGGCTGGAAATGCGATGGAGTGAAATAATGACACACGGGTCGACAAATTGAATGAAATTGGAGTGAGTGAGTGACAATTTGGACAATGCCATTTTTATGGTTGTTTTATGTGCTTATTTTCATTTGCATTATTGAACTTGGCCTTGACTGTCGGAGAGTCGCGCAGTTTATGTGAATATATAGTCATCATCTTTATTTCATCGCTTCTTCACATGTCTCTCTCGCTATATGACGATGATGATGTTTTTTCATATTCCTAAAGCCGTGGTTAGTCAACTACATTGATTATATGTTTTTTGTACAGCAAA
The DNA here is from genome assembly GCA_014622435.1 of Polypedilum pembai. Taxonomy (NCBI): domain Eukaryota; kingdom Metazoa; phylum Arthropoda; class Insecta; order Diptera; family Chironomidae; genus Polypedilum; species Polypedilum pembai. The sequence goes on from JACWBX010003754.1 coordinate 108,427, forward strand.
AAAATCTATCGAGCGAATTGTTTTGCAAAAGAGGCAATTGTATATGATGATTCAATCATAAAAGACTATGTAGCCGTGTGCCGAGCGCTTCTCTGTCTCGAGGAAAAATTCAATTCGTGTAATAAATTTTAGAATATGTATAAATACATTCTTGCCTTTGTTTTGTTTCCTTCCATCCATCGCTTGTTCTCTTCTCTATCTTAAAAAATAGGAAAGAAGAAACTCGTGATTCCCTCAATTCTCGATTTGTAAAAAAATGTAGACACAATGATATCAAGCTATGAAAATTAAATACACTCACCGCAACACTCTAAAACTCCAGCAAAATAGAAAATGAAAATAGTAATGGCAAAAGGAAATAGTCAGCAAAATGGTAATCATGAATGTTTAATGTCTGGACGAGATGAGTTCATTTATTGTTCGTCATTAAACCAATTCATGAGACTATGAGGTTGTAAAAGGTCAAAAATATCTATTTCAATTCTGCCAAGCATTTGCATAAAAGATAAGCAATAAGAGGGACTCTTGTTGTTATGTTTTGTGTATACAACCATAAAATGAAAATGAAATTACTAGAAAGAGGTTGAATGAATGGTGTTTTAAATTTTATGGGAAAGTGTTTCAATAGTTGGGTGACTTTTAGCAAAAATTTCAGGGAATGTGACAAAAAAGTTTTAACAAACTAAACCTATGAGAATTTCATTGATTCTTGTAATTTGATTTTGATTTATTTCGACAAAATTACAATAAATCATTTTTATTACAAATTATAACAACTTAAAATCGAGAATTCATTAAAAATGCGAGAAATCAGAACTTTTCAATTCTTATCTCTACCTTTCTGAAAGATTCTGCTTTGATTTGCAAAAGTTTGCACTTTCATTACTAACTTTTGCTTTAAATCATAAAGCATACCAAAAGCTTCAATTTTATCTATATAAAAAATTAAAATTGATTAAGCTAAAAACTATTCAGTATTATTTTCTAATTTTTTCCTTAATTTTATTCACATTATTCCCTCGACATCATCAAAATGAAAAAACTGGTAACTTTTCTCGACCTCTCCTACACTTGAGTGTGTATTATTTTTTACGTGTTTGTTGTGCCCTTTTTGTTATTGTTGAACAAGCGAGTGAAAGAGAAAGAATATTATTACTGATTATTTTGCCATAAAATAGGACAAATGTCAAGTCATTTATCAGAATTTTCCCTAACTATAGCAGCATCAGCAGACAAAACTGAAAATGTAGTGCTGCCAAAAAAAATTGTATTTTGTGTACATGCATGTTCCACAAAAGACAGCAGATGAACGTTTACCATAAAATATGTCAGGCAGGCAGGCAGGCACGACAACAAGAGAGAGTGAGCTTTATAGAAGAGAGAAAAAATATTCATGTGAGCGCATGATGTGGCTTTTAATTAGTAAAAAAAATTTATAGAGATGTTGTGCCATGTTGCTAGTGTTATGCGGCAACAGCATTGATAAAAGAAGCAATTTAATAAGAACAAAGAGAAAAATAAAAGAAATGAAAAAGAGAAGAAATTTTAGTGAATTAAATTTTTAAAGCACGAAAGCAGATAATGCCTCGTAAATTAGTCGCATTTATAATCAAATTAAAATGTAATTATATGATCTTCCCATAACTCATTAATTATCAATTTTAAAACTAGTTTTTTTTGGCTATATGACATGCATGCATGTGAACTAGGCTTTAAAGAAATTTTTCATGGCATTTAATTTAAATTAATGTGTTAGCGAATAAAAAACATTTATTGATTTTCTGACACAAAAAGCTCTCAAAATTTTTGCCACTACCTAAATTGGAATTGTTGTTCTGCTGATTAAAATTTTTTCATTAAAATATGAGAGAAAATTACACATCTGGTGAAAAGTGTGAGTGTCTGGCACATGGGAAATTATTTCTGTTTTAAATTAATACTCGAGTTTGTTTGTTGGTTTATGTTTTTACCCAAAATTACTGCCAAACTAATATACATAAATTGTAGATTATAAAATTTAAATATATTTCAGATAACTAAATCAGTTTGAATAAATTGAAACTCAATAATAATGCAAATGTCAATAAAAATGAATTTCCTTTTTGCATCATCACCATCAGCAACAGAAACAGTTAAACATTTTTCATAGCAATATCAACGAGAAGCCAAATTGGAAAAATATTTAAATTTAAATGTCGAAGCAATTGACAGTATGTACTCGTTGAATTGCGATTGAGAGAGAAAGAGATGATGAGATATTTGAGATGTTTTCATGATAAACATTTGGATCTTCTCAAGTGTCATAAAAAATATAAAAACTCTGTGCAGAAAGCGGAATGAAAGATATCAAGGTTACACAACCGAATGTCAATTGCTTTTATTCATAACTGGTGTCAATGATAACGATGATAATGATGTTGGGAGAATAAGAGAGAGAGAAAACAACTGCTTCACTTGATGTAAATTTGCACAGTGAAGTTGTATTTGAATAGAGTTGAAGCAAATCCATTCAAACTCTCTTATCCTTATCCTTTGCATACAAAACAAAGCGAAATGTGGATATCTAGGTTGACTCAATAATTGAAAGCTTAAAATTGTTTTTAAATTCCTAATTCGATTAAAATTTCAAAATTTATAAAAAATACCTACTTTGAATATTTTTCAAATAATTTTGCATGTTTTTAACAGTGGTATTTAATTTAAAATAGTCCCCATAACGGTCTGTTGGGCTCCCTAGGATTATATTGAACAATTAAATTTTTTTTCAAATTTTCTTTGTTTTTAGTATTAAAAATAAATTTTAGAACAATGAAATTCTAAAACTTTCATTGAACCTTCCTGCCACAAAATCTTCTTTGTTTTTCCATAAGCGTCAAGCATAATATCACTTTTTATTTTTGTCGATTTGTGAATTGCTTTATACAATTTCCTTCATTTCTATGCAAGCACTCTGTTGTGTCATTCCATTGATGTGAAAAAGTGACAAATAAAAAAATCACTTTATCGCTACTGCTTTACAAAAAAAATCCATTTTTTTCTTCTTCTACGTGCGCACAAGTGAATGAAAGAGAGAGGAAATTCGCTTTTAAACTTTTTTTAATAATTCTAATGGGAAAATGTAAAAAGAGTGACATTAACATTAAAATGAGAAGAATGAGAACTTTTTACCCCATTCATCCCTTCAATTGACATAAGAGAAGATAGAAAGAACGTAAAATGACAGTAGCCTGATTGTACAATAGAACAGAAGCCTTTCAAGCGATAATTTATGCCTCAATTCATTCTTTAGCTTTCTGTCTTTCTCTTATAGTCATTTGGAGATGAGTAGAAAGGCAAAAAACATTTTTATTACATTTTCCATTTCCTATGTTTACAGAATGTCCTTACAACAATTTCATTTATTGCCTTCTCTCTGTTTCTTGTGAAAACAACAACATCAACTGTACACGGAGAAAAAAAATTATTAACTGGCATAAAGACTTTATTACAGATATAAAATCTTTATGAGACTTATAAAAAACTTTTTAAGACGTAAAAAGTTTCCAAATTTTTTATCAATTCAAAATTTCTTTTTAAGTCTTATAAAGAACTTTTTAACACTCATAAAAACTTTATGAGTCTTAAAAAGAAATGAATGCTTTTTAAGTTTTATAAAGTATTTTTAAGTCTCATAAAGCTTTTTTATGACTCTTAAAAAGTTCTTTTTTACTCTTATAAAACATTGAAAACTAGTTTTTTATGAATTAAAAACTTCTGATTTACTGGGTCAGGTGTAATACAGATATTAATTTTTATAACCAAAAATCAAGAAGAAAAAGAAATATATGTGCATAATTCTTTATTTTATCTGTCTAACGCTGATTTAACATTTTAATAAGTAAAATGTTCTCTTTTATCTCATAATTGCCATTTTTGATTTATTTGATACTTTAATAGTCACTTATAATAAAATAAAATATGTATGAAATATTTTTAAAATTTTACATTTGATTATCGAAAGATTTTAATTTAAATTTATTACAAAATTTATTGAAAAGACATTTTAGATGAAAAATATTTTGATTTAGTTTAATATCATACAAATTTTGTCACATTAGTATCAATAAAGTTTTATAATTAATAGTGACATCAGTAAGAAGTAAGGATTATGTTTCAGAACGAAGACCCGCCTAGTTTCAATTCTTAGCAACGACCAATAAAAATATTAGAATTTTAATTTGCGAAGATATAAAAAGTACAAAAAAGTTTTATAGGACTTTTTTAGTTAAAAAGCTAATTTATAAGAGTCATAAAGATGTTTTATGCCAACTAAAAAATTGACTTTATAAGTCTTATAAAAAGCTTTATGCCAGAGAAAAAACATAACTTTATAAGCCTCATAAAATAAACTTTCTAGC
>JACWBX010003754.1:112843-155839 GCA_014622435.1 Polypedilum pembai
AGAGAAGATAGAAAGAACGTAAAATGACAGTAGCCTGATTGTACAATAGAACAGAAGCCTTTCAAGCGATAATTTATGCCTCAATTCATTCTTTAGCTTTCTCTCTTTCTCTTATAGTCATTTGGAGATGAGTAGAAAGGCAAAAAACATTTTTATTACATTTTCCATTTCCTATGTTTACAGAATGTCCTTACAACAATTCCATTCATTGCCTTCTCTCTGTTTCTCTGTAAAAACAACAACATCAACTGTAGAAAGAGCTCGATTTACTTTTATTTCTCATCTCTCATTGTCCTTTTTTAAGTTCGACAAAACGACATATGTATGTTTCTTGTACAAATATACCGAAAGGGATGAAACAATAAGAGACAAACTTCATGTGCTTGCTTGCTTTTATCTGTGATATCGACAGAAGGAAAGAGAAAGAAAGCTTATATTTTTCATATTTTTTATTTCATCGTTCTAGAGATTGTAATTGAGTGTGCTGCCAAAGAAAGAAAAATATTAATATGTGAGGTGGAAATGTTGAAGATAGAGGAAAACAATTTTTATTCCCGCGTCTTCTTCTGTATGCAAATAAGCTATAGGGCAAGGTGAAAAGAGACAAATTTTTCGTTTGAGTTAACACTGCTACTACTGCTGCTTCTTCATGAAATGAAGATTGGAAAATCTCATTGTAGAGTAAAATGAGAAGATAGAGAGGAAAGGAAAAATATAATATTCATATAAATTGAATTTAATGAGATGAAAGATTGCCATGGGACAATAAAGATAAGAGCGAGAGTGAAGTCTATAAGCGGCTGCTCGAGAAAACATTTTCAGATACTTATGAGAATTTTAAGAATTTTTCACAGAGGCACAGAGTAGAAAATTTTCTCCTTAATGTGAAATTTTTATTATTTCTCTACCATGGAATGAATTTTACAACGGAAATTGCAATTTGTGGTTGCTTCTACTGTTGTTGGTAGTCAATTTATGGTTTAATGGTTTGGAAAAATATACTGAAATTGATTGAAATTATATGTTAAAGTCTTTAATGGAATTGATAGACTCAAAATAGTAGCAATTAATGAAAGAATCTTGTTGAAAATTTTAAACATAATTATTTTCGGTTTTCGATTTATTTGCCCTTGAAGGCGAAGCGTTGGAATGTAAATGAGCTTTTCATTTAAATTTCTTTTAATGTATCACCCTTCGAATTGCTTAGTTTTAAAAGTGATGACAAAAAACTTATGAATTTTAAATATATTTTGTTGGCAAAGTCAATTGCTAATTTACCTTAAAATAAACAATCTGCAGAGAAATAAACTTGAGTTAAAAATGAACAAACGAAGGAACTTAATTCATAAAACAAACTTTTTCGCATTTCATTTTGAATTCTCTCTTCCTCGGATTTCCTTCATCAGTGCTTCATAAGACTTTTCTATACTTCTATAATGTTGTACATTTTCATTTTGTAATTTTCCACATTGTGGAGAGGATTGAAACGGAGATTGGTACTTGAGAGCTACATGCTTGGCATTGAAAGCATCTGAAAGTGTAAGTGAAGGAGAAAAGAAATATTTTTCAGCTTGCATAAGCAGATAAGAGTGGAAATGATGGCAGGCGGAAAACAAAGAGAAACGATATTGTGTTGATGTCGATATGCAAATGTCGATAAGGCGTCTCTCATCCTACTCTTCTATCGGATCAATATTGGTTATATACGACGAGGTATTCGCAAAACAATAATCAACCATCGCTACTTGGGATGGTATGCTATGAGAAGATATGATTTCTTCTATGAGAAGCAAAATATTTTTTTAACTTTTTTAAAAAGTATTAACATGATTGGGATTAAAGTATTTCCATCAAATTTATTAATTTTATTTTAAAGTGTTATCTAAGAGAAAACGTTAAATTTTTTTTTAAACGAGATGCCAAGTACCCATTTACGGATTGGTATACTTTAGCGCATTTTTGGGACCACAGATCAGTGCTTATTAACAAATTCATTTTTATGAATTATATCTTGAAATATTGAAATTATATTGAAATATTTTGAGAATCGCTCAAATCGCAATAAATTCCATGTTTTTTTACATTTTTAAACTAAATATTAATAAAATTTATTTTAAAATTTTGTTTCATCAAGAGTTTTTTAATTAATAAATAAATTGATATAAAATTTTAAAATACTAAATTTTACAAGAGTTCATTCTACTTTATCAATCTAAAAACTGAATTTTTCGTTCAAAACTGCTTTGAAAAAGCTAATGCATTCTAAAATGTTGTTCTCCTTCATTCACCAATTGAACCGAAATCCAATTGAGTCCTCAGATGCCTTTTACTTAAAAATTTCATGATGTTGACCTCTTTTTTTCCGTTGTTGCTCCTTCGTCGAAGTAGAACACGACCCACGGAAGAGAAAAACATAGAAAGTATCAGATCGAAAGAGGAAGCGGGTTGTCGATAATATTTAACAAGCAAAGTTTTTCTTTTCTTTTTTCTACTTATCTATCCTATCTTTCTTATTATTTTCTTGCTTACTTACAGTTTGAGGAAACTCAAATAAATTTCATTCATATCCATAGCAATCCATAGGCTACGTCATACTTCCTATTGTAAGAAAGAATGAAATGTAGAAAATTTATTATAGTCATCTTTGTCAAGTAGAAATCCTATGGCATAAAATAAAATTATTATCCACAAAGTTCTGTGTCTGCTTTGTTCCTCATAGACATGCTGCAGACAATAAAAATTGAAAATTTTCTATGAAATTTTCCATTGCACTGTCATCGTCAATATAGGCAGCGTGTATGTATAGTGAAAAAGAAGCGAGAAAAGAATCATCATAAATTCACAGATGTGTGAAAAAGGCGAGGTTATAAAAGGAGCATTAAAAGCATATCAATAGAACCCTATTTTTATCTCGTTAAGCAACAATGAACCAGTCGTCAGGAAAATAAAGGATTCTACTACCGTTGTTGTTTGGTTGTGCTTGAGATGTAGACACACTTATAATATTGAGCAACTGTAAATGAAGTGTATGTGTGTGCTCTAGTAGGTTGTGAAATCGATTTTTTCATTCTCTCATTCGACATGAAGCTGTAAAAAAAGATTTTTACGTAGCAAAGAATTTTTTTGCACTCTTTTTGTGTGAGTTATTAATATTAAATAGGAGAGTGAGACATCATGAAAAAGTAAATAGGTGTGTGTATATAAAACACACATAATAATAATATAAGAATAAGAGATGAAAGTGAAAATGAAAAATTGATCTCATGGGAATTGCAGCAGTTCTTGAGGACATTTGGATTTGTTAGTATATATCCGAGGCTTCATGTTTATTTGTAGAAGTGGAAAAAGGAAGGATAATTGAAGCAGATTGAATGGAATAAAAAAAATGAAGTTACATTTGTATTTATCAACAAATGATGAATTTTACAAAAAATAAATTAGATAAATTTATGAGTAACCTAAAATTAAAAGAAAAAGAAACAAGTGATTTTTCGGAAGCTGTAAATGAGATTTTATTTCTTTTTGTTTAAAAATCATTCATTCATTCATAAATCAATCCATTCAATTCACATACATAACCTCTACTGAACAGTGACTATGGAAAAGGCGTCTTAGTACTTGGGAGATAAGAAATCAAAATTAATGGTTTTTTATTAAACGACCTTTCTCGCCGCATAAAGTTTGCTCTCTATGCTCATTATATCACGTAGGGAATTGTTAGTTTACAATAGAAAAATTTTCGTATTAGAGATATTAAAATTGTTATTGCTTTGACAGTTTCGTTTAATAAAAAATAATACAATTTCAATTAAATTTTTTAAAAGAATAGTCGAACTTTATCTGTTATTAAAGGTATAAACACTTTTTCAACGAAATAATACATCTGTATGATTTTTTGAAATCTTTATTTTTTTTCGTTTAAAAACTACATTGAATTATCTAAAAAATTATAAAGTTGAGATTAAATTTATAAGCATTTAGTGGTGCTAAAAATTGGCGAAATATTTAGCTTAAGTATTCATTCTTTGAAAATTTTAACAACTTGGGAAGATTTTTATTGTTTCATTTTATAAGAAGTTCCTTATACAAAAATTGCACATGTAGAGAAATAATGAGAGATGTCATCAAGAATAAATAATAAAATACCACAGAAAAGAGTGTATATGAGAATATGGTAAAAGATTCATCCAATTAAGGACGACCTGAAAATTCATAAAAAAGTCCATTTCATTTACATTCAAATATCATAACGCATAATTTTATGAGTTTTTCCACGTTGGTTTACACTTTTATGAATGCTTAGGTGAATTATGCCGGAAAAATCTCTCATTTTCTCTCTCTTTTTTGACAAATTTTCTCTCACTGTAAAACATCCTTTTTGTGAGAGAATTCAACAAACATCCCATAAAACATTGCAGCATCCTTTGAGTATTAAGAAAATAGAAAGAAAAATCCTTTCGGCATGTGCTTCCGCATGAGATGTGGAAAATTGAATTAAGTCACGAACGTGTCATCACTCTAAAAAGCTTTAAGCGGATATTGTTTGAATCAGATGCAGGAAATTCGATGACAATAAAATTCCTTAAGCATTTGAGAAAAAAACAATTTTACAAATTATTGTCATTGACCTTAGCACGCCTGCTTGTTATTCTAATCAATTTACAATAACCAGAAAAAAGAATCATTGAATTTTTTTTGTATTTAATGAATGGCCAGAAAGGCGAAACAATCAACACACTTTGCTTTGCTTTCTCAGATGCACCTCCAGTCTCATTCAATTAAGATCTACTCATACAATAAGCATCAATCGGGGTCTCGTTCATTCTGCCCATTGGACATGGCTCGCGATAGATAGAAATACAAAAAAGAGAGGCAAGAATCTCGCTTATTAAATAAACATGTACGCCATGAAAATTTTTTAATACTGATTGTTAAGTAATCACAGAAATCAATCGCACAATGCGCAGGCAAAAAAAACACATAAAAAGGCATTGTTGCATAGCGTAATTGAATTATATACACAAAGGCGAGGAGGGAATAGCGTTCTCTCTCCTCTTTTATCTTCTTCCACCATGCAATCAATACTTTTAAGTTGCGAATTGAATTGCGATGATACATAAATTATTGCTAATCATCAAATATTAATCTACACCGTGCGATTCCTTAAGATACAAAACAAAAAATATTTTTTTGTGTGCATGCATGCTGTGGCGCTGTTTAATTATTTGATTGATTGAAAAATTAGCTGATTATTATAAGATGTTGAAGTTGAATTTTTCCTAGGATGAAAAAGAAAATTTTTTTGTTTCTGAAAATGATTAGAACTGGAACAGACTTCAGTTTATTTAAGAAACTAAAAATTATGCATTTAGTTTTGTTTATAAATTACTCATTAAAGCTTATTTAAATCAAATTTCTTTTGTTTACATTTAGATCTTTTTCGTCAAAATTTTCTTTCGTTAAAAAAGCTAATCTTCGTTAAAAATTTTAAATTTTAACGGATAAATTTTAATTTGAATCATTGAAATTGCCAAAACATGACAAGTACTAATTAAATGAGAAAAACAACTACTTTTATGTGTTCAATGTGAGATATGGATCTCATCCATGTAATGATGAGATGTCAACATACTTCAACAACATCCATTCACTTCAATATGACGATGACAACGAATGATTTGTTTCAAGAAGCTGCAAATAACAGTCGAAGGTCATTCAATCAAGAAGCATCCTTCAAACGTTAACTGCACTTTCTAAATGTCAAAAGCGTAACTGCAATTTAATTTAATCAGTTTTAGGCGATAATAAAAATTTGTTTCAAATTCCAATTCCCATCCATACAGAATTGCCTCGTAAAACATTATTAGTGCAAACTCTGTGCATGAAGTGGCAAAATTATTATTTTTTAGTGCCTCTCTATGGACAAGCTATCATTACAGCATGCCTTTTTTGTGGCGAAAAAACAACATAGATCAATTACACTCTCTAGATACTTTTAAATGACCGTGAGGAGAATAATTAAAACATATATTATGAAGCATAATTGACATGTTATTAAAAATATCGTCGGCATTTGAGCAAAGGCGATAAAACTGTCCCAAAAAACCAATTCTTTTTTCATTTCTCTAAGTTGCAGAAACAGGAAATTTTTACGAGAGTGAATGTGAGATGATTGGAATGAGTTTCTAACGGTGTCGAATGCAGCCTTAAAGCCTTCATAATCGGAATGAGCAAGCACTAATAGCACAATAGCGCGAGCTTACTCATTCAAATCTTTAAGTGCAATTTGCAAGTGCTTGTGTCGTCGTGTTGGCGCTTGAAAAGGAATTTTCTAGGTAGGAAAATGCAGCATATAATCATAAATATTTAAATTACGCTAAATAAAAAATCATAAGAACTGAGCTTGAATGTTATTATTATTATGTGATTAAATCCTCTTTCAACCGCAATTAGACGAGAGAGAAAGAGAAAAGCATGCAGATGAAATGAAGATAATTTAATGGCTCAATGAGAATTCTCGCTTTTAATTGTGCATTCTAATTGGATTTTTACTATGTGAATTGAATTATTCATACGTAATTGAGAAATTTAGTTGCAAATTATTTCGCTCTGCTTTTAATTATTCACTCTTGTTTCTCACCAAAAACAAGAGTTTAAAACTTTTTGCAAAGTATTTTTCTTTATTTTTAAGAAACGCAAAATATACTTATAACTAAAGATTTAAATACTTCTCAATACTAAAATTTATTCTTTAATTATCTAAATATAAAAATACATTGAAATATTCCTTTATAATAAGAAATTTAGGATAATTCAAAGTAAATATTGAAAATTTGAAACTTCGAATTGATTCTTGAAAGAGTCCTGGAAAATCCGATTTTTATTTCGAAAGGATTTTCGAAATTCGAAATAATTTAAAAGCTTTTTTATTTTACATTTTGAATAGATAAAGTCATATATTTCCTGCTTTTATGTTGAATTGTGATATCATAAGCTTTTAGATTTTACTTTAGTCATTATAAATATCAAGATTCAAGAAGTTATGAATTATGAAAGTTCACATACCTTGATAAAAACAAATTTGATCTTGTTGATCTTCAATATTCCTTCACAAACCATATAATGATACAGTTAGCGAGAACTTTATAGTGATAAATCATATAATTAAAAATCATCACAATGATTAACGATCAACTCTGACGGTTTTTATGAGCAAAATTGAATCGTGCGCAAGGGAAGCTTTACATTCACATGAGTAATTCTTTTCCATTATAAAAACCAAGAATTTTTAGTCTTTTATTTTATTGAAATCTTTTTAGCAATAAATTTATACACACATATGAGAGAGGCTTTTTTTTGCGATCTTTTGAGTTATAGATCAACCTTACATACGGTCATAAAGAGAGAGAAATAGAAGAAGTAAAGTAATGAGAAAAGAAGAAGAACAAAAAGCAGCGTAGAAAGAAGATTCATTCACCTTTACAAAAAAAGCGCACATTGGCATACATAGCATAAAAACAACATAAAAATGAAAAAAGATTCTTTTCTTGTACTATAAAAAATAGAGTTTTGCGCTCAGCGATAACGATAAAAGAAGGAAAGAGAGAATATATAAAATGTAAAATAGTTAGCAATGATGACGGACTTGTGTAACATAAAGCATATGCACAACAATAATAAAAGGAGAAGAAGAATCGGCCATTAAGTAAAGTTACACATTGGATCATTGCAGGAAATTTAATTATGATTTTGTTCTTGCGGGGAAGTTCGTCTGCTGTCATTATCTGAGTTGAACATGTTACACTCATAGTTATTCATTGCATGCATACAATTCTATTCAATTTTAGTCATCTAGGCAGGCAAGCAAGCAAGCGAGCTAGCTAGCCAACGGAAGGAAAGGGAAAAGATGAAATTAACAAATTAATGAGGGATGTGTTGGCATCGTGGTTGTATGGAGAAAAAGAAACTACAAATTGCACAGCATTGTACCTACCTTGTGATTTCGCAATCTTTCTCTCTCTCTCTATTCTATTCTTTCTTTTTGCTTTTAATTTCAAAAAAAAAAGACTTAAGGGGAAAACAATTTTAATAAAATGAAACTTTGTTTAATTTTTTATTGAAAAAAATTTGTTTTGTAAAAAAATTTATCGAAAATATTTTTTGAATAGAATGTAATTCTGACGAAAAGTTTTGAAATTTTGTATTTACTTTTGTTAATTTTTGTAAAGAAAGATTTTTTAAAACTAAATTTCACAAAACAGCATTAAAAAAGTTTTCTTAGTTCTCAAACTGGTGCTTTACCCTCGATGTGAAGCTTTAAATGAATATTTAGACAAAAATGCTAAAATTTTTGAAAAATTCGAAATATTTTACCTATAATTTTTTAACGAAAAATATTTGCTTAATTTATGACTTTTGTAAAATATCAATTTCAAGTAAATCTCTTCAATGAATTACTTTAAAGTAAAATATTAATTTATTTTTATTTTTGTTTACATTTATAAAAAACTTCGTTAAAATGTTTTGTTAAAGTAATTTTCCCCTTATATGAAGAACTTATTGTGCCTTCGAGTCGACAAGTCCACAATCTCAATTGCATTATCTATGCATGGATAGAGAAAGAGAGTAGAAGTAGAAGGAGTTGTAGTTATTATTAGTGCAGTGAGGAGTCATCAAAGTGTCTATGTGGAATTTCCATTCTTACTATTTATTCCAAGACAGTTGATCAGTTTGTATAGAAACTTCAATAATTTGCGTTTTCTTTGTATGCTTGTGTGAATTTCGCAACTTCACTTTGCATCTTCTATTCATTTCACCATTTACGATTCTCATTTCAATTTATAGCATTACGAAATGAGCGGCAGAATAGCATGAGAGAAAAAGAAAGAATCAAAAGAAGAACCAGTGGTCAAAACTTTCTTTGCTCACTGCTCACGCTTGAATGTTTTATTACATCCAACATTGAATGTTCTCTTCGATTCCCCTCACTTGATTTGCTTCAAATATCCCCACCATTTCATCTCACCTGAGCTCAGAGATAATTTCAACACATTACCGGTGTTTTTTGCATTCGCGTGAGAGATGAGAGAAAACAATGTTTTATGAGAGAAAAAAATTATTTACAAAAAATTTTAAAATTTAACGGAAAATTTAATTTTAAAAATATTTTAGATAAAATTTTAAAAGTTCATAAATATTTAAAAATAAATCAACATGCATTATTTTGAATGCTGACTGTTGCATAGCAACGCTTGAAAACAATCAGAGAAAAACAAGTGTTTTCATTGCTTCATCTTCACTTTTTCTCATCGCAATTCTCTCATGAGAAGAAAACATTCAAAGCCGCACTGACAGTCTTGAAACAACGTAAACCGTTTGGGCTATATAAATACGGTGCAGAGATCAAAAATTTCCGAGTCTCTCGCACATTATATAGTTGTTAGGCCGATCCAACGAAATCACGGAAAATTTCTTTTCCTGATATCCGAATAAAGTTAAAAAAAGGAATTTTTTCTATTCAAAGAGAAAAAAGAGAATTTTTTTGTGTTTTATAATTTTGATTTTAATTTTTTTGGTTGACAAAAAAGAAAGTGAACAAAAATTAAAGGAACTTTAAAGACAGGACACATAAGGAAGTGCATAAAAAAGTGAATTGTGAAAAACAAACACTTAAAGGATTATCAAAATAAATTCAGTGCTCGTAGAAAAAAGAAGAAAGATTTTAATTGTGCGAACATTAAAAAAGAAAAAACTTTTTATACTTTAAAGAATTAACAGAAAATTCTTTTTTTCGTTTTTATCTTTTGCTTGTGTGAAGTGAAGGTGAGTAAAAACTTTTTAAAAATTTTCAAAGGATAAATTAAAAGCAAAGAGCGAAATTGAAATAAATTTTTATGAGCTGAAATTGCGGATAATCTGGATATAATTTTTATTTCATTCTCTCCGTTCTGTGTTGTTTAAAAATTCATGAGCTCAAGTGTGCAAATAAATTCTATGTTGCTGCACAAAAAAATAAAATCTTCCCTTTGCTTATTTATTAAAAATTATTTTTTGTGACCTTAGAACGAATTTTTTGCTTCATTCATATCAACCACAGAAAAAAGTGTGTGCAAAATTGTTTTTTCTTCTTTTCCATAATTTTTTTTCCTTTATTAATGTTAAATTTAACGGTTAATGAAGTCTTAGAAAATTCTCAATTTTTTGGTGCGTAAAAGGATATTTGCGCCTTTGCCCTAACCAAAAATACTCTGAAAATAGAAAAAATAAATATTAAACGCTAGAAGAGACTTTTATAGCCTCAAGGATTAAAGAATTTTAAATATCCTCTTTATCGTCAGTTGTCGTCATCTCTCCCCATTCATAAAATCTTTTTCCTTAAACACATACAGCTACTTCTGTTTCTCGCCCGAAAAAACTGGTGAATAAATTTGAATCTCAAATTGCTACTCAATGTGAATCCTTAAAGATCTACAACAGAAAATAAAATAAAAATAAAAACACTTGACATTCTCTCTCTTTGGCTCAATTTATATGAACAATTTTTTTTTGTTTCTATGTTTCATGTAGTGAAAAGAAGAAAACAAATTGAAATACTCGAAGAAAAAATTCTCATTTGAAATTTGCTAAGATTTTTTTTCGCCTTAAATTTTGGAACAAGAGTTCAGATTAGACTTAATAAAATAGGAAAATTAAATCAAAGATTTTAAACTTCTTTAAATTTAATGAAAATATTTCAAATGTTAGAAATCTAATTTTTTATTTAATAGTTTAAATTGATCTTTTGAATAGAATATTTTATTTTTAGTTTTCAAATCTAAAATTTTTAAAATATTCTTGTTTAAGCTAATACATCAGTGAATTCAAATTTTTAAATTAAAATAAGAAATTGTTTTAATTCTTTGATATAAACTTGAAAAAGAATTTTTAAAGAGTTTTTGGTAATAAAATTAATTTTTACAAATTTTTCCGTTCTTAAAAATTTTTAAAACAAGAAAATTAAATCAAAAACTGTAGAATATTTTTATCAGTGTACAAACTAAAAATCGTAGGAAGATTAAAATAAACTACACTACTTGTCTTTCTGGTGATGAATTTGACTTTCATCGCATGATATGGCAATTCATTTGTTAAATTTTATTGTGCTAAAATAAAAATAAAACATTTGCAAAAATAAATTTTTATTAATTTCAAAAATTTTAAGATTTGAAGATTTTAGTTTCAGACTTTAATTAATTTTTATATTTATTTTAAGTTGCCAAATCTTGATTCTAATTACATTACAAATTTCATACATTAATCTCCTTCCTTTTCCTCATTTTTATAAAACAATTTTCATTCGAATGAGGGACATAGAATAAAAATTCATCTCGTCTCTTAGCCATCTAATTTCTCATTCAATCTACGAGCAAAAAAATCCAGCAATGGTTTAAAACAAATAGATATACACAAAAATAAATTCATACGCAGCACAATTCAATTTTCATCCATTTAGAGACAATTTAATTTCACTCCCAAAATGTGTATATAAAAAAATCTATAAAAAAATTCCTCTGCGGGCGTCGTATGAACTGAAAAAAGTAAAATATGAAAGAAGAAAAATTGAATTTGAGATTGAAAAAAAAGAAAGACTTAAAAGGTTTATCATGAACAAGTAAAAAATAGTACAATGCAATATATTACAAAAAGGGGCAAAGACACGCGGACAACAATTGAACAAATCTTTTTCTTTTTCCACTTCCTTTTTGTCTAAAGCAAAAAAAAATGTTTAATTAACGAGGATTGAAATTTTAAAGAATAAACTTAATCCTTCAAAGAAATTGTTCATAAAAATGCTTTTATTTCTTAAGCAGTTAATTCCTTTCCTATTTTAAGAAAAAAAAGTTTTTATTTTATTTTCATCTTTTACTCAATAGAATTTTGAATTCTTTTTACTTGAAAGTTGAAGAGAATTGAAGAAACTGTAAAAAAGAATGTTTTTTAAAGAATAGAATTGATAGAAAAGCAAACAAATGTGCAGCAACTACATATCTGTGTTGAAGAGAGAAATTGAGAATTTATGTAATGAGTGAACAAACAATTGGTCAATTCTGAGCATAAATGAAGAAAACAGGAAATTTTTTACCTTCACATAAGACTTGTAAAAAGCGATAATTTTAACATGAAGAGATAGTCTTAATTAATTTGTCAATGATCAAAAAAATAAAAAATTTGCTAGCTAATGTTGAAGAAGGCCGAGTAGCAGTTGATTTATGAAGTGCTCGTGCTGAGCTGTGTGCAAATTGAGATTATTATAAAATATAATGACTCTTTTTTATTATAAAAACGAGAAAACTTTCTTTGACTAAAAATGTGAAAACATCACGTAGATTCTTAACTTGCTGAATTTTCAATTTCCTCTCTGTGTTTCTCAAACTTTTATGAGCAAAAGAAAGAATTCTTTTTTCCTTCTATTTGTTTATTCCATTCTTCTCATCATCATCATCATCACATGCAATATATAGAATTCTCTGTGGTGTTTCTTGCTGTGCGCCGTGTGTTGACATGATGTCATGAAGAACTGTTAGAGCTTCAAGCGTTACCTTCGAGTGTAGAGAAAGAGAAAGATTAATGAAAATTTATATCTATATACTTTGTTGCTCGCCAAAAAAACACATCAACATTTATGCAGAATAAATTTAAAATAGAGTGCGCTGGAGAAAGGAACGATATTAGCATATAATGTCGATTTTCATTTTTAAACCTGTTTTTTTTACCAAAAATATTTTGTTTAATCATCATCAACGCCAGTCAGCCAGCATAAGTTTACTTAATTTTTACGTATATGAAATTTTATGGGAAATGTGTAGATATTTTTAGTGTGCGATGCATTGGCTCATGCTTTGGTCATTTATTGGTGCGGTTTTAAATGTATTTTATTTGAATTTTTTGCTGTTGTTTGGAATTTAAAATTCCAATGCATAATCGCATTAAATTTTATTTGAGATTTTTTTGGCAAAAATGTATATTATGACACTGTTACAAGAAGATTTGAATAATATCAAATAAAATTCTTTTCTATAAAATATTCTTATGATATTAAATATTCAAAAAACAGTTACTTTTAATAATTATCACTAGTCAAAAATCAAAACTGTTTTTAGAAAAATTCCTCAACTTTAAATTATGACCAAGCCATGCATTAGTCCAATCAGTAAGGTATTTTCACAGCAGAAAAATATTTTTGCACAAAAAATTCATAAATTTTTTTGTGAAATGAAAAAGAAGAGGAAAAAGAGAAGAGAAAGAATTAAAACTGAATGACGGGAAAAATACTAATGAGGTTCAACAATTTTTTTGGCGAGCGAATCACTTCTGTTATTTTCTTCTTTGTGATTCTTTCACGGCCATTCGTCGTTGTTGACCACAAGCATTTTTTATTAAGAGAAATTCAAATGTTTTTTTTTCTGGCCAGAAATGATGTAAGCAAGGCTGTTGACCATTTCTCGTAAAAATGTTAGTTTCAAATATAACTGCATTCAAGAATGTGTTAACTTGAGACATTTCATAAACAACTAACTTAATTATTTAATGGATTTATCACGATTTTTGATTGGAAACATTTGTTAATCGTATTTACACATTCGAATGTCATTTTTAAGTTTCGACTGCCGCCATCAGTTAAATATTCAAGCAAGAACTCTTCATTTTATGACAAAATAATTATCAATAAGAAGCCAAATATAAAGATTCTTTGTTGTTACATCATTCAGAATGTTTACCATTGCTATGGCATGCGATGAAGGCAAATAAAATCGTGCGACCGATTATACCATCTAAAAAACACATACACAAATTTTTTTAAATAAAAAAAAAGATCCTCTGACTCGCACCTCGTTAATTAGCTAAAAATTCTGTACGAAAAGATATTGGAAATAAAGTTTGGTGACGTCATAAAACGATGCCTTTTGAATTCTTCACTATTTTATTTTTACACACATCTATCATCTGAATGGCCTTGATCGTAGTGAACACGGCACTTGGTCAATGCTAGAGCTCATCATAATCATCATCATCCTGATTCATATACTCAACAAATAAGCAATTGCGAGAATATTTTTATAGCTAGAATATTTAAATATTTCTGATTAGCGTATAATTAAAAATTATATATACTTACAGAGAAGTCAGCTTTACAATAGCCTCAATATTGTCAGAATAACCACTATAAAACAAGGTTTGAAAACTCGTTTTGATTTAAAATTTTCGCATATTTAGAAAGAATTTCATTAATTTGAGAATTTATTTGACTTAAATTTGTTTTTTGTTAGCTAATTATTGTTAATTGATTCGATTGATGAATCATTTTACTTTTTTTGATGACAAATTTAAAATCCTAAAATTTACGAGTAAAACTAAGTAGTAAACAAAAATAAATTTTGTAAACAAACATTTAAGCTAAAACAATTAAATTTGATTTATTAGTTTTGCATTTAATGATTAAAACAAGCAATCAAGTCATTAAAACTAAAGATTTGCAAGAATAAAACAAAAGACAAAAAGAGTTTCCAAGCTTTGACTAAAACAAAATAAAGAATTATTGACAAGTCGAAGTTGAATGTCATCACGATCTTTTTGTGCGCTCAACTCGCTTCATTGCTTTGTCAATGTTCAATTGAATCATGAGAAATTTAAAGCTATGCATACACTTAATCTTATGCAGCAGATTTCAAAGTCAAGTTCATTGTCAACTCATTTCGTGCATTTAACCATTTTAAGAGTTTAATTTAAAATAAAAACAGTTTAACTCGATTGCGATTGAGTTTTAGCCTGAATGTATTCCCGTTAACTTTTTATCTGTTTTTATCATTTAAAGCTTCATCAGCTCAAACTGGATGAGATAAAAATGATGAACCAGTTTTTTATTTCTGAATATTCGCGTGACTCAAAACAAGAAAGAAGGAGAGAGAAAATATCCAAAAATAAAGTAAAAATTAGAGCAGTGTGTCATAATATATCTTTGCTTATTTTGAATATATGTGAATTAAAATAAGCTCATTAATGAGATATTATCTAGCACATAATAAATTGATGGTTGATTAAATTAATATTTATTGAGACCTATGTTAGCTCATCGCCCATTTTTTCAATTTTAATTTGTCATTAATGACAGACAAGCATGAGACCTACAAACAAAAACATGACTAGCGAATGAAATAAAACTAAATCTAGCCTATTAATAATAATAATACTTGCCAACTATGCGAGAGATAAAGAGAAAGACGAGAAAGATTGAAGGAAGAAACATTAATTACCCTAAAATGGTGCTTAAAATGTTACTATCTATAGATAGACACGATGTTGAAGTAACAGCAACAGCAGCAACCAAGAGAAAGACAGGCATATAACATACATATAACCTACTTTTTGACATGGCCCAAACGAGAAATTTTTTCTTCTATTTTATGTTCTTCTTCTCTTATATTAAAAAAGATATATCAAATACACATCATGGCGATTAAATGAGGTGAAATAAGAAGTGAAGAAAGTGAAGGAGGTTTAAGGAGGCTGGTTTGTTGTATCGAATTTGACCACAATGAATGTGTGTGGCTTCTACTGCGAGAGATAAAATTAGAAATTTTAATTTGATGTCAACGCCGTTATGCAGTCAAAGAACAAATTAGAACTGAACGAGTAAAGGAAGGGAAAGCCACTTGAGCAAATATATATTGTTTTATTGTTTCTCTAATGTCCATATGTACATGCATACGTGCTCATTGCCCGATCGTCACCATCAGAGCCATCATGTGCACTATCTCACTTCAGCATTCTTTTTTCTTTTCTTTCTCTCTTTATTATTCGATTACGAATGTTGTTTTTTTCTTACGAGTGGATTTCATAACGGTTCTACAACGTTTTATTTGTTTGCTTATAACATAGCTAACTATACTATAAAAAAACCTTCTTCTGATACTTTGATATGTCGTCATAGTGTTGTCATTGATACAATCCTAATAATAATGTTTATTTCCTACACCATGTATAAGAATAAAGAAAATGAAGAGAAGGAGGAGCAGCAGCAAATAGGATGGTCAATAGGTCAAGTGTTTTCTCTTTCTTCATTCTTTAATGCGTGAATTATTGCTTTGTAACAAGATCTAACGATTTGAGCATTTTTTTTTATGTTTCTTCGTACTTGGTAAACATATATGTGCCATAGATGGACATGGAGATTTCGGTGCCATGCTATAACATACTTCTCATCATGCTTTTGACACATATTTTGAATTCATCATTGCGCGAGATCTGCATCTTTGTCGACAACAGGTATTTAAGGTCTGCAATAGATTGGCCATATGGCACACGAACTTTGCCTACTTTTTACTTTTAAACCAACAATCAGAATTTCTTTCCCATAACATTCCATTTTCTCTTTCTCTCTTTCTTTTACTTGTAGTAAAAACAAGTAGTTAGCAAAAATATGCACAGAAAAATAATTACAATTTCTTTACTTATAAAATTTCTAATGATGAATTTAAAATTATAAAAAGAAATTTGAACTTAAGATCAATAAATAAAATTTGTTTATCAATATTGAAAATTCAATTTTACAAAGCGTCAAAGCCTTGCCAATTTCTTTCTTTTTCTCCTTTTAAATTCTCATCGCGCCTTAAACTGTTACGTAGAGAATTACAGAGAACTCACTTTTGTATTCCAATCAAAGAAATTGGTCACAAGTAGAAAATGTAAATTACATTCACGAGCGGCTTATAAAACATGCGTGATGAGCAACAGTAGTAAAATAACATCATGACATTTCGTGGTAATGAAATTAGGACTAGAGTGAAGAAAGAAATAATAAATCAATTGCATGCAATTGCAATTTGTCGCCTTACATTTAGCACTAAAACCAACACAAAGCGAGAAAGGAAAAATGAGCTATAATTACTGACTATGCATAATAAATAATTAAAATAATTCATCACCCACTTTTTCCAAGCTTTTCAGAAACTCGTTCAGTCCGGTTCTTTGTCACTTAACATTTTGTACGTTTCTTTGTGATGCGCGGAAAAAAACATAACAATTGCAATTAAATTAAGAAGCCAATTGTTCATTTCAATTCGATTGTTTTACGCTTCATCGAGTGTATATGTTATAAAAATTAATTGAAATTGACATAAATTTCTTCTTTCGACAACAATGTGCTCACTTAGCGTGCCGAGAGGAAGATATGTATGTATTTAATTATGGAAATTAAGCGCAAAGTGTTCGAATTGTGTATTGAGAATTAAGACTAATGATACAGTTAATTTGCTTACAAACATTCTCCACGTAATTGATTGACCTTGAATTCGTGCTATGTATGTCTCCATTGATGGATACTTGAAATCGATCTAGATTTCATTGTTATCACGATGATGTTCTATTGGTATATGGAAAAGAAAATCGTGCATGCACAAATGTAACGAACCGCTATTATATTGCTTTTTATGCACATTTCTACTTCTTTCTCTTTTCAAATGATTGATACACATATTGAAACGTGAGATTGGCCTGCAATAATGAATAATAATAAGATTGCAATGCAGTGTTAGTGGGGAGGATGCTCATCATCAGAACATTGCCGCTTTGTATCTACATTTATATTATTATTATCATCACTCTGCAGTGATTTTGCATGGTACAAAATATAAGAAACATTGAGGGATGAGAAATTGCCGGGATGTTGCGTTGTTTTCTCATTCTGCTGACGATGAGAAAATGAATAATTTCTCATTAAAGAATTTTTATTATACACGTATGTTTTATGCTATGCTTGCGCAGTATACCATGCATACACGGAGGAGGTAATTGGGGAGGATATACAATTTTTAAAATTATTTTCAAGGCTTAGAAACTCAATCATAAATTTATTATTTAACGGACAAAACAATTTCAATTTTTTTTTAAATTTTAAAAATCCGTTAGATATTCGAACAAAATTTTAGCTTCTAAATCTTGACATTTGCGTATAAAAAAAAGAATTTCATAATTGGCAATTTTTTTTAAATCTCCTCCTTCGCATATGAAAACATAACACGTGTGTATAATGCTGCACAATTCATAGCTTACACCGTCTCTATGTGAACATAAATACTTCTTCTTCAGAAATTGATTCACGTATTACTTGCAAGAGACGCGTTTTTGCTAAATGATATGAAAATGCCTATGTTCACATATGCATGGCACAAGAAGAAATGTCTTGGATGAATGAGTTTGTTATATATGGGAGATAAGAGTAGACTAATAATGTTGCTCACAACGACACACTCAATAAAGTATTATGGTTTTTTTACCTGTACTTGAAAAATACGCGTGTTTGAGGTAGGCGAACTGCAGCATATTACAGCAAAGTTAGAAGCATAAGAAAAACTCATTAAAATTACCGCCATGAAATCAGTTAGCAGGTACTTCTTGCCCATCGGCAAATTTATTACGAAACGAAAAATAAATTGTGTCATAATTGCAATTTTTTGCGTGAGTTCCTTTAGCTTGGATGAAAACTAATTACTGACACTTTTCTGTGTGCCTTGTTTGAACTCAAAATCAAATTTCATTTGCTAAAGGAGTGTGATCGCAAAATTAATTATTGCCAATATATGAGTCGTTGCGTAGAATATCAATAACTTTACCTTCGCTTCAAGTCTTAAACAAGAATTAATAAAATATTGCCATGGCTCGTTAATTTCGTTAAGATTTAAAAATTTTTAACGAAAACAAATTTTTCCCAAATAAACAAATATTTACAAATAAAATTTAGGAAGTGAGATATTGTTGACCTAAACAGATTTATACTACAGTTTTGACGTACAAACATCATTACAATCTAACAAAGAGTTGAAATAAATTGAATTCAATTGAAGAAAACAATGATGATAAGTTTTACAAATATTTTCAAGAATTTGCTGTTTGTTTATGACTTTATGGAAAATTCTATTATTTCTCAGCATAAAATATTTAAAAGCATTTATATAAGGTAACAGCAGTCGCTGATTGATATCAATGATGGCACTTTTGTGTATAAAGTGAAATTCAGTAATAAATTTATGAAGCCTAAATTGAATTGACTTCAACACTCTCGCCTTCGCTTCGTTATCACTATAAACACACGCATGGATGAAAAAGGAAGCCATCAACGACAGCAGCTAGATTCTTTTATGTTCTCACATATAAGTGTCTTCATAAAATCTAATTTCTTTAAGCGAAACATAAAAATATAAAAAAAATTTTATTTTATGAGAAATAAATTTTTCTTTATAAAAATTTCCTTTTTATTCATGTATGATACAAACAAGAATGAGAAAAAAATTTATAGTCATGATAAAAAATGTCGAAATTTTTCATTTTAACATTGTTGCGTCATTTGTATCAGGTGGATTTAAAAAGAGACAAATTGAATTTTTCTGCGTTAAACATAAATCAAGTTGAGCTGAAAAACTTAAAGCTCTTCTGATAAAGTTGATAATCCAGCAGTCGTTTGTTGGAAAATCCTTTTCAATCCAAAAAAATCACTTTGAAACAGGAGCATGACACATTTCTCGCCTTTAGCCTTCTCTTCGTTCTATCACGTGTAGTGATAAAAATATGTTATGAGGGTCATAATTCACATGAATATAAACTTCATCACACGCAATAAAAGAAAAGTGCATAAAAAAGAATAAATTTCACAGCTTTATTGCATAAATAATATAACATTGACATTGAAAGAGCAGAAAGAGAGAGAGAAGAAGGAAAGAAACTTTCACTGCAAAACATTGCGAGTTGGCATCTGAAGTTGAGCGATGCAGCGGAGCAAAAAATATATTTTACGTCTTTTTTACGTTCATTTCAAGTTCATTGTATTCGAGATGATGTAATTTTCTCCCAACGCAAAGAAATTACTTTTATACGCGCCAGTAGATTTGAGCTATTAGAAGATTGCTAACAGAATCATTGTTCGAAAATTTCACGGCATGACTGCGACTCGCAATGGACACTAAAAGCTCACCTGTCAGTCGTCTGTGTGCAAAAAAAAAGACAAAAAAAGAACGCCAGCTGCGAGGGTGGATTAAAGCGAAAACCATTGCGAGTAAAAGAGGCATTTTGTGGTAAGCGATGTGGAAAAAGGAAAAATTTCGACTATAGCATTCTTTTCAGTAATTTTAATTTCGCTACATTCTATTTCAACAGAGAAAGGTTGAAAAAAAGCAGAGAAATGAGACGATCATTGAGGATTTACGTAATTGCTGCTTTCTCGCTTCGCTTTTAGAATTATTTATTGCGTAAAATTAGTGTTTGTATCAGTGTCGTGCGCATTCTCTTGTGGCAGAAGAAATCATTGTACAAATATACACATATTCGTTCTTTATTTGTGTCTGCTGCTTCTCACCGCACAAAGGAATGTAAAATGTTAACATGAGAAATTGATCATGACATTGAGATAAGTAAAATTTCTTATATTCTGACGCACACATGAAATTCAGTGGGTGCGTTGTTGCAAAAGAGATTTTTATCACTAATGACGCTAATTCAACGCGCACCATGCTGATGCTTCTGTGGTTATCTTCATTATCTCTTAAAAAGCAATGAAAAATTTCATTTCATAAATCTTAATAATTGAGCTGCTACTCTTGACCTCTCTCGACAATTTCAACACAATTCTTTTTTTCTATTTCTTTTTTGTCCATAGAATTCAATGATATAAAAATTCTAAGATGCTTCTCTTAGCTCTTTTCATCTTTATATGTAGGTAGTAGAGCAAAAAAGCGACAATAGTGTTATAAAGAAATAATAGAATATTTTTTTATTCTTTCAAATAGTAAAAATAGAAGAATTGAAGATGGTTTACCTGAATAAATTTTACTTTGATTTAATATTTTATAAAATTATAATAATTGTCTTATTTTTTAAAATTTAAAATCAAGCAATCAAACCGAAGAAAATAATAATTTAATTTCTTTTCACTTATATAATTTTCTTTGTTTACATTGAAAAAAATTTGTTAAATTTTTACTTTAGTTATAAAAATAATCAAAATCTTAACGAAAAAGTCAAAAACATTCTAAAACTTCTTTTTTTCTTCTTCTTCTTGCTCATAATAATTTCCAATAAAGAATAGAAAAAAATAATAAAGATGTGCATTTTTTGGAAGCTCAACAGTATGAACAGTATGACGTCAAAGGGCACAATGATAAACAATAAATATATCGATTGTGATTATTAGATGATTTTTTGGACAGTGTGAGATTATCCATTGGTTTTTCTATGTTTGTTTGTTGGCATAGACGATTGTTAGAGGAAAAGAAAAAAAGATTAAGGCGTAAGAATGATGGTGAACAGTTAGAGAGTGAGATAAAAAAAGAAAACTCCATGCAGCAAAAGTTTCTCGCAGTTGTGACAGCAAACAGCAGTCGTAACTAACTTCTCAAACTGTCTTAAGCTTATTGACTTGTCTGCATATAGAGAATATAATCGATTGTTGAATGGGCATTACTTGAGCACAAAAGAAAGACTTCAGTCCATCAATTTATGTAGTATGTGGGTTATGAGAAAATAAAAATTTATCGATGAGTTGACAAAAAAACGAGTAAAGTTGTTTCATCATCATCATCATTGCATAGAAAGCTGTGCAAATAACTTTGAGTGCATTGACTTTTGAGATGCACAATTTAATTTTTTACAATGAGATCGCAGAAAGATGCTCGGGTGCAAATTAATTGTAATGTTATAGAGCATGTTCGTTTCCTTCTTATGCACATTTAATGATCTTCTTTCATCTGCCTTGTAAGATAAAGATTCTTGCTCTTCCTTTCTCGCTCTTTTCTACTCTAATTATAATTATGATGTGCAATTGCTATGGATATGCTTACTCGACTTACATACACGAAACGGAGATGAATCTCGGAATTGAAAAATTTATGAGCTTGATGCAAATGAAGAGGAGGAGAAAAAGTGTAATTTTGCTTGCACACAAATAACTCAGAAATTGTAAATTTTTCAAACGAATTGAAAATGAACTAAATTGTTATAAACTAAAAAGTGTTAGTGTGTAGTTAAATGACAAATTTTAGTTGTGGAAGAAACTAAAAATGCATTCCACAATTGCATGCTTTGAGATTTTGCCTCTAGTAAACTCGTTTGTTGAGATAAACCTCAAAAATTCAACTCTATGAGAGAAGAAATGAGTTTTTAATGGAAAAAACCAGAATAAATGCAATTAAAACTTGTTGGAAAAAAGTTTTTTTTTGCAGTAAAACATAAAAGCTGCTGCAACAATAGTCAAAAACCACAAGAGAGAATTAAATTATAAAATAAAATTTTTTGTAATATGCAAAAATGAACAATTCTTTTGTATTTAGGTTAACTCTGAAAACATCAAAAATTTCTCTTCTTCATTTTTGTGAATGAAAAAAAAAACTTTTTGCTTCTTATTTTCGCCATGTCAACCGCCTTCACAAAAATATCTATAAAATTTCGACAAACAGTGCAAGAATGTTAAAATGAGTCAAACAAATAGCAGTTGCTGCTTCAAAAAAATAAAAATTTCTCCTGTTGCCATTGGGGTTCATAAAAGCAACATATGTGCTCTATTTTCATAGTGGCACCACACGACTGAAATAGCTTTCTGCTCACTTTAGCAACAACAAATCATAAATTATTAAAATCACGTACCGGTTGCCCGAAACGAAATATATAAGAGTTAGAATGAATTATGGAAAAAGATAAGCTTTTCTTTGTCTCATTCTAAAAGCAAGCAAACAAGTTACACAAGAGCGAAAGAAGCAGCAGTCAGATGAAAGGTAGCACTCAGTCATACAACAATTTTCACGTTCTCGCGCGGCACAGCAGCATGTTTGGAATGTGCAATAAATATTAGTTCTGAAAACCTTTTCTCTAGCTCGCACTCACTGTTGTGTAACAAGGAAAAGCCATTTCTCATTTGAGAAGTAGGAAAATTGATGACTTTCTTCGCTCTTACTAGCTTATTTACTATGTAAACACATTTTACCAACTTTTTTCACGCAAAAAAGGAAAAATCTCATTAATTTTCCCTCGCGGGAAAGAATTCCGTACATGCAACCATTATTTTCATACAGATGGAGGAAGATGAGGCAAGAAAGTGCAAACAACGGCAAATAAACAAGAATTTTCGATTAAAAAATTTATCTTACCGTATGGAATGATGATTGCAAAAAATGCTGTAAAGGATTCATTGAGACTGATAATTAAAGAAATGTAAGCTAAAAGTTTTTAATATTTGCAAATTGATGAAATTAAAGTTTAATCAGCGTCACCAAAAATCAACGTCATTAGCATAATCACAACTGATGGTGGCAACAGCACCATTTAACCTTTATTAAGTCGATTTATAAATGGAAACTTATTAAAAGAAAGTGTAATTTTGTTAAATATGATTTTCATTTTATTCTCTCTCTCTCTTTGTTTCTCGAGAAAAATCTTTTAATTATTTAAGAACTCAAAAACTTCTTCGCAATTTATACAAAAGAATTAAGAAGAAGAAAAAAATTTTTCATTCAAGTAAATCAATTGGAAATGTCTTGTAATGATATTATCATTAATTTATATTCACTCGCGAGCATTCTTCGTAGGAATGTTGAAAGAAAAATATTTTCATTTTATTGCGTGAGAAAAGTCAAAGATTTTTTTAGATTACATCACAATAGAGACTTTTGACTGCCGCTTAAATATTTTATCAGTACATTTGTGATGTTTTTGAACCATCAGAGAAGAGTTCATGGTAATTAATTAAACTTTTAAAAAGATTCCAATTAATATTCATTATCTTAAATTTTGCTTTGAGAAAGAAAGAAAGAATTTTCATCTTCTTACGGGCGTCTTTTGTTTCTTTTAATAGCCAGAATGCATTATTCAGCGTTGCCTAATTGAAATTATTATTCTTTTTTTTCCTTCATTCTTGCTTCGTTTTCTATCTTTGACTTGCACTTTTTACAAAATTCTTTAAGTAGCTACTTACCATCTTTTTTGAAATTTAATGATTAAAGGAAGTTGAAGAAATTCTTTCCAAGGTTTGTGAACTCAATTTATTAGAAGTAAACATTTTATTTTGTTTTTGAACTAATTTACAATTTTATTTGGTAAAAAGAGCTGGAACTAAAAGTCAAACTAGGGAATAAACAAAATAAAACATGTAAACAAAAAACAAATTTTTGTAAACAAAAAAATTCCCAAATCTTAAATTTTTGCTGAAAGATATACAATCTCAAGATAATTTGATAGAATGACACTGCAAAGTATTTGACAAGTGAGTGAATTGACAGTGATTTGCAATAATCTTTTGATGTGGTTTTCACGTTGGCAATAATTTTCGATTATGTGTCGGAAAATTACAAACGTTGACAGTGATTCCTTATTCATGACACATCGTTAACAGCTTAAACCACAAATTCATTTTTTTTTCATGGCGCTCAGTTTTTATCTCTCCACAAGAGAGCGTAGTAAATTTGCCTCATCAGCGAAATTAACACGTCGTAAATGAAATTATGCCATATGCCTCATCATCAGCAAAAGCAGCAAGCACATAAACATACAAAATATATTTCTCCTAATTGATTTTAGTTCTCTTGTTGCGGCATTCGTGTTTAAAAGACAAATGACGATCAATTTGTTGCAAGTTATGATGAGGAGCGAGAGAGAAAAAAGTTTGAAATTGCTCGCTTGCTACCACCATAAATTGAACAATTTGTAACGCATACGTTAATTGCAAGCCATAGCTACTTGCATCGTGCTGATTGTTTGCTCGCCACACACAAATAGTCGTTGTCGATAGAAAAAGGGCTTTTTCATATGCTTCTAATTTGATTTACGATCCAATCAACACGTAGGCTGTTAGCTTACTGTTGCTGCCTGCATCAATGTTCAATGTAGCACGATGATAAACAATTGGTATCTTAATTACTCTCTTTTACCCGTCATCTTTCTCTCTCTCTCTTTTACTTGTGAATATGCTGCTGACTATCCAAAAGAATGATTAAACAATCGATTCTTTGTGACCAACTTGCGGGCGCTTTTTCTAATAAACCTACAAGCATTCTTCTTCATGTTCATTCGTTCGCTCATTGTGTGTGTCGCTTTTATCTTATAGAAGTAAATTGAAGTCAATCTTTAATTCTCTCGCTTAGCTTTTCAATACCAGTTTGCTTTCTTTATACTCACTTCGTTTCTAATGCCATGCCAATGCATGGACAGGCAAGTTGAAGATTGAGGAGAGAAGAAAGAACTGTAAAATCAGGTTGTTGCATCTTTCACTATAATTTTTTTCATATATATGTGAGTTTTTCCATTTTTAGTTATCGACCGGTATAATGCTGTAATAATCTTTTAAAAAATAGGTCTTTATTGATAAGCAAAAAATAAAAATTTAACGGTCATTTATGAAATTTAAATATTTTTGAAATTAAAAAAATCCGTTAAAATTATGATTTTTATTTTTTCAGCAAATAATAATAACGGAAATGATAAGATAAAAATCAGAAATTCAAATATTATTCTGATATTAAAAGCTCAATTCAAAATTCAATTCTTGTAATGAAAGCAGTCATTTAAGAGATCGAGTTTATTTGAAAATGAGAAGAAAGCATGCTAAATAGCAATCAATTAATTGTTAATGGGCAAACATTGTTTTGCTCTTTGCAATATTCTGAATAGAAAATGAAGAAAGAAAGAAAGAGAGAAAAGAAATTGAATTAATCCAGCTGAGAGATAGATAAAAAAATTGCCTAACGGTCAAAATTGAACAAATACGAGCAGAAAGAGTAAAAAATAAATGCGATCAATTTCAAATATTGATTTTGCAATAATTCTGTAGTTCTCTTGTTCACTTTATTTTTGTGTGTGAGATGAATATATATACATAAAGTTTCACTCACTCACTTTGTGGATTCATTTGTTTAGTTATAGTTTGTTAGTATCGTGATCTACAGGCCACAAAAACCTCAACCTTACAGCTCATTTTCTTTCACTCAAATAAAGTGTAATGTATGCATGGAGAATCGGTAAAATCAATATTTACATGGAGATGTATTTATGCATAATTCCATATGCCGCCACTCAGAAACTTCTCTTTTTTTCTTTCTTTGGTCAAGTTTATGGCGAGTAACTGAAGCAACGAAATGAATGAAGTGAAATATGCAAAATTATTGATCTTAAGTGTACTTCGGGGTATTAGTGTGCAAGATATTTCCTTATTATGATTTCACAAGTAAACCAAGAACTGGAATTTCAAATCTAGAAAAGTTTTCGTTTCATTATGTGGCAAAAAATTACAGTTACAATTTCTTCTCATTTATTTGTTCATGTTTTTCTCTCTCTCTTATGCGACGACGACAATTCTCTTATACAATGGTAAAAGTTCTCATACACACGTCATTATAATGGCATGAGAGAAAGACCATCAGTCTTAATTGTTGTTAGAACTAACTCTGACAATTATGATTGCTTTTCTTTCTTTTTTTTCGTCTACAATTGATAGCGTGCGTGTAAAAGTGCTCTAAGCAAAATTATATAATGTGCTAGAAGAAACAAGAATGATGATGACACTTTTCATGGCTTGGAGGTTTTTCGAGAGCCATTCGACGTGAGTATTTCAAGTGTTTAATTGCTCAACACGGAATTGTATGCGAGACGAAGAACATGACATTAATGCAGAATTTGTTAGAGAAACACATTCTTTTCCTTAATGTCAGCTCTTCTTCTCTCATTCATGACATAGCACATTCATTACTAGCGCAGTGAAAGAGCGCGTTGTGTGTGATTTAGTGACACTCTTCTGCGGTATGACACAATGATAGAAGTGGGAAATGGCTCATTATGATTGAGAGGAGAAGAAATGGATAGTTATTGTCACCGAGTTAAGTAGTAGAATTAAAAAGGCATTTGTGATAAAAATGAGATACTATTAATTATTATTACGGTTGAAATGAAGTAATTTTGACTTGTTGAACTCATTTTTTATATTATAACGTATTTTTATTTGAAATTTTATCTGTTAAAATTTTCTTATTTGAAGAAAGTCAACAAAATAAATGAAATTTCAATTAGAAAAAGTTTTCCATTTAAAACTTTATCCTTTCGTATTCAAGTAAAAAACGACTGTATTAACAATATAAGCAAGAAAAAGTTCTTTATAGCGCTATTATAAAAGAGCAGAAAAGTATTTTAATAATTCATTTCTTTTTACAAGCGGAATGTGCAATTTTGATCGGATTCAATGTCATGGCAACGGCAATTGATGCTGCTTCTTATGATGATGATGCCTTTATGCAATTGTACAGTTAACTTCCAATGAGCTTTCTATAGTACAATAAACATGTTTCATTCAACATTCTGATCGTTACATAAAGAGAAGGATTTTGTGTTTATTTCAAAGGAATTACAATTTGCAATTTTGCTTTAGTGCGATAAATGTATGCATTCTAGCATTATGATGACTATTAAAATAGTTCATATATGCACTTAAATATGCTTTTTTGCGCATCTTAATGTGTTTGCAATTTAGATAAGAGCTGGATATTCATATTCAGAAAATATAACCTACAAAACGATGCAATAAACCTTCATTTTGCACATACAATTATGCAATGTAGAGAGAGAGAGATCAGAAATGGCAATTTCACTGCAATGACTTGTTTACTTACTTACCTTCATATTCAATCAGATGTAAGTGCATATTTATTTAAGAAAGAGTCAGCAATTCTCTCTCACAGTAGCAGCGGCATATCAATTTCCTTAATTGAACTATCCGCTATCAATGCTGCTACTGCCTACCTCATTTGTTCATTTATTGAACAACTATTTCCCCTCTCTTGTCCAATCGATAATAGAGTTTTTGCGCTGCTGCTGTTAAGCTTAGCTCTTGGCTTTGAAATAAACGTTGATTAAATATTCATAAGAGCTGTTATCATATCTTCGTGTATATTTATAGACTTTTTTCTTCTCCTCTCTTCTCTCTCAGATACTTTGAAATACGAAAAAAAAATTTTTTGCGGATGATTTACCTTCAAAAAAGTTTTCCTCGTTCTCCGTGATTTCAAATAGAACTTTTTTCTCATTTGTTCGCTCTTTTGAATACAAATCACAATTGCGCAATTGAAAATGCCAGCTAGCCTTCCATCAAGAAAGAGAGGGCGAAATAACAAACTGCTGAGATCGATGGATGGGATTAAAGAAAAGAAAAATAATTACCATAGAATAGAAAAATAAAATTTTACTTTATGGGAAAAGTTTTTCTCTCTGAACTGAGTTACAAATGCATGCAGGCAGAACAAACTCATTATGGTTTATAGCAAATTATTGCTGAAGTTTAGTGCCTACCATAATGAACTTTCCATTGCAATTCAATATTGTACATTTTTTCTCTTTTTCTCGGCTTACTCTTTGCAATTGTGACCAAGTTCAAGTACATACTGTGAAGATCATGGGTAAAGGCAGAAAATGTAATGTTTGTGTACATAATAATGAAGGAGAAAGAAAGAGAGAGAAAAAAAAATAAAAACCAGTTGCTTGTTGGCGTGCATAATTATTACAATGAAAATACGTTTTTGTTCATAGGGACATAAATGTTATAGCATAACATCACAATTGACCTTATTTCTTAAATAGAAGTAGCAACAGCTACCGTACTGCTGACGATGCTTTGGCAAAAATAAACGACAGAGAGAAACTTCACATGTGCATGATTAATTGACCGTAATAAATTTTAAATTTCAAGATGAACTAATTGATTGTGCAAAAAGACGAACCTAGTTATTGATTTTTAATTATAATTAGATTACCAAATGACTTCTATTTTCCGCATAATTAAGCATTAAATACTCTTATTCATTGTATGTATAGTTCCTCATTTTTTTATAGCAGATTCATCATCAATTCTTATTCACCCTTTTGCTCACTAAACGTTGTTTACATTCTCTCTTATACTTACAATGTTTGACAATGTTCGGAATTCTTGTCTGCGTAGGCAGAAATGGGTTTTAAGAGAGAAAAAATGACTCGAGCAGCTTCCGGAGGGTGAGATTGTAAAAAGACTTGTTTGTATTAGAAAAATACGAAATGAGAGAAAAATTCATAAACCGTTATTTTTGTTAAAATTTATACTTTCATTAAAGTATTCAATGTAAACAAGATAGAAATTAATGTATGAAAAATTGTTGAATTACCAAACTTCAAGAGTTCAATGTAGGAGTCGAGTAATAGAAACAACAATGTAAGTCTTCGAAAAAAATTCATTAAGATATAATTCTATAATTTCTTTAAAAGAAAATTCGCCCTCAAACTTATCTCATTTTTATGCTAATACCATTCAAAAGTGCTTATGTCGATGAGTGAAATTCATGAATATTAAAAGGAATTCTTGTTGATAGCAATCGCATTAATTTTTCTCTCCTTTTTTCATTTGTTGGTTTTGGAATTTGCACAACATTGATTTTTTTTAAATTGACTTTCTGCTACATATATGTAGTTATGTAAATTTGAAATCGTAACCAAATGCAGGAGAAGTCAAAATCGGCTGATTGCCTCATTCAGGTAACAAACAATCAATGTTTACAATAAGCAACAAAATAGCAAAAGAGCTATCAACAAAAAAACTCGAAAATAGATCTTTCTGTATATATGAGCCACTTTAGTTAAGCAATACACAATTGTGTACATCTAATCAGCTCAAATTGCCATTTACATTTCGAAACGAGTAAGTAAGAAGGAAACATGTCATCTATAGACAGATAATTGCCATTCTTTCACTTAATCTACCACGTTACGCTATTGAATACATGCTAGTGTGTGTATAAGTGACTCGTAATTACCATAGCGACTAAATTGAACAGGAAAACGAAGAAGAAATGTCCAAGAAAAATTTCGGCAAGATTAAAACTGTGGCAACGAAAAAAAAACGTGAAATGTCTTACGGTAACATGTTATATTCCCACATTTAGGTAGTCAGAGTTCTTTCTTTTGACATCAATATTGAACTTATGGATCAGTTTTTTTTCTTCTTGCAAAATGATTAACATTGAAGGCATGTCAAAAATAATTACATTTATGACACAATCAATTTCAATTTCCATCGATCTTGTCAAAAATGCATTCATGAATAATCCAACAAAAGTTGGCAACATAAAACCGTTAATCTTCCGCTTGTGTGTGCGAAATGATTGAATTGAGCCGCAAGAAAGACATTGGTAGAGTTAATTAGAATTTATTTATGATTGTCAATATATTTAAGAGTGTAGTGCATTGCTTCTGTTGGATAAATTGCCGTTTGACAGCCGTAAATTAATAATTGTGCAAAAAATGCACTGCAAGGCATAAATAACTCAATGCTTTATCATTTAGCAACGAAAGAGTGAGAGAAAGAGCAAAAGGAAGTTGTCGATTACTAAATGAATGATTGTTACGGTAAAAAGATGTTCAAAATTATATAGCAACAGAACATCAATAAAGAATAAGAAATATTTATGATCCACACACGCTCATTTATGCAAATCTCTTCATTTTCTTTCTCTATTTCGAATTTTAATAATGATATTGCTAAATCGATCTTAACATCATAATTTTTTATGATAATTTTAGGTCTGTAATTTAATTATGATGAATTTGTGCTCTTAAACACCGCAGGCTATTGGTGATGTTCTGTTGTCATCATTTTAAAATATCTAGCAATTAATATCATATTAAATTGATTTGATTTATATTGTCTGAGCAATAAAAAGGCTTTGAAACTTTGTCGGTTGATTTCCGCAATTTGTTAATTAAGAAAATAACTGTAAACATATCAATTTATTAATGATGAGATTAATATTTAAGGAAATTCTTTAAAGATACAATCCAATTAATGGATCATCACTTTATTTTATTTCGAGGAAATAATTCTTGATGAAGGTTTAGGCATAAGCTTGAGATATTGATGCCACACGCCTTTTACAATAAATCATTGAGACTTGGGAGAAAGAAATTCTTTTAACGTGATTAATAATGTAAATTGGTTTCGCTCTTCTGCTTCTTTTCGATCCTTCTCTTTTTTTGTCTAGTGTCAAATTATTTTTTGCTCTCATTTAGAGTTTAAAATTTAATTAATGTTTTTTTGCTTGTTTGTTTATTTTCAGATTAAGCATCAGCATGACTAGAAGGGATCCCTGCCTTCTA
Source organism: Polypedilum pembai (assembly GCA_014622435.1). Taxonomy (NCBI): domain Eukaryota; kingdom Metazoa; phylum Arthropoda; class Insecta; order Diptera; family Chironomidae; genus Polypedilum; species Polypedilum pembai. The sequence continues at coordinate 144,017 of JACWBX010003754.1, forward strand.
GAGCTCAAGCATGGAGCACTGATAGTTTTAACATTAATTTTAGCCCTAACAGCAGGTAAGACTTTTTGTCACTTGACTCATTGCTATAAAGAAGCAGTTAAAAAAGAAAGAAGAATGAATGGTGGAGGCGTGTAAAAAATTTTAATGGCACAAGTGCTTAAATACGATAAGTGCATCATAAATCAATGATTAAATAACAATGGCCAGCATTAAAGTGAGTATATTTCACAACATTGCAAAATATTAAGCCCAAAAAGGGTCTTTTACTCTCTTTCTAGAGATGATACTTTTTATGTGAATAATGTGGCACCGGTTAGGTCATGGACTTGATGCTATTATTTTGTATTTAAATATAAATTTTATTTCGCTCGGCATAATTTATTTTTTGCCAATTCATTTCTTTCTCGATTGGTGGTATTGAGACACACACATAAATATGTGATTATGACTAATTTCTTATACTTATGATTGGATTAGTGCCACATTTACGAAATGAGAGTATAAAGTGTAGCGGTGTGGCAGCTATAGCAGCACTAGCTACAACCGATAGTGAAATGAAAGAGGCGAGATATAGAAGAAGAAAAAGATTTACAGTTTCATAGGAGCGATCTCAAATCGATTGGCATTGAATTCAATTATCCAATTATAAAAACTTCTTTTACCAAATAATCGGTGAAGAAAAGAGAGAAAGAAAAAGAAAAGAAGAGCAATTTGATGAAAGTAATTTTTGAATAAAGATTTTTGAGTCCGGTATGTTGGAATTTATTTCGAAAACAATAAAGAAAATTTTTGTTGGGATTAAATGTGAAACCTATTGGGAAATTTTTGAGGTTTAGTCTCAAAAGGATCAAAAAATTTCTCCAAATTACCAGCAGAAAATTTAATTTGCAGAAAAGCGAGCAAAAGAAAATCAATTTACATTCTTTATCTGTCCAATTTCGTTTCTAAACTGTTTGTAACGTGTCAGAGTCAATTTTCTGTACATTGCTAATTGGGTCGATGACAGGGCGTTAAATAAACGAATGAAGAAGCAAAAGAGATAGAGAGGAAGTTGGTCTAACAGTTTATCGCAAAAAAGCCATCAATATGTTCTTTTTTTTTAGATTTTGATTGAGACATGAACAGCATTTCTCTGGTTGAAATTAGGTTGTGATGTCTAACATTGAGTCATGAGCAGATCGTGTTTTTTTTATTTCATCATAATCATCAAAAAAATATCGAGAAGGAAAGCAAAAATGCGTATGAAATACAAAAGAAAATTGGAACAGACTAAACAAGATCTCACAATCATAAATAAATAAATTTCTCTCTCGTTTCATGTTTGACTCACTTCTTAGAATGAAATTCTCTCCTGCTGATTGTCGAATAAAATGTTAATTTCAAAACATGAAATTCATTTGCGTTTTTTATAGCTCCAAGATTTTTATGACTTTAATTAAATTCGCTCTTAAGTATGTCTAACATTTTAGTGGAAGTGGAGATCTTGCAAGACATACATTCAACATGTGTGTGCTCTGTAATCTCATATCTTGCAATTAATGAACGAAACTCGCGCGAGAGAGAAAGAGAATTCAATTTCAAATATTTTTATAAGGAGTCAAGTGAAATCTCGTTGCCAAAACAATATTTTATAAATGTGCTGCAGCACCATGGGAGTTTTTGAAAATTGAATGCTTGTTTAGAGAGACATGACACGAATGTTTGTACATTTCGTCTACATTACTTACAATGATGCCAATTTACTTTATATCTTTTTGTTCAAAAGAAGAAAAGAATATTTGATGAAAATTTTATATAAATAGATCAAAATGTAGAATAAATTTTATTATCAAAATATAAACAAAAAGAAGAATTTAAATTTGAATTAACTGAATAGTTTTGATTATTTCTTATTATTTTTATAGTTAAATTTGAAATAAATTAAAAATTATTTCAAAAAAATTTTTAATCTGTTACACTTATAATTTTTCATGTCGTCCATTTTAAAATAATTAATGTAATGGAAAATAGAAATAATTGTGTCGATTTTTGAACTCTTAGATCGTTAACCTTCGATTGAAGCTTAAAAAAGTTCAAAGGCATCATATAAGTTACAGCTGACGATGAAGAAATTTTTATCCATTGATTCGAGTATGAAACTTGAGTAATTTTTGTTTCGTGACGAAATTTGCTAAAAGCTTTAAAAAATGCCTTAAAATTTTGCAGTTGCGACAAGAAAAGAATTTTGTATGTGCAAAAAGTTCAATTCCCTCTTTCTCTTTTTTTTATTGTCCATCATAAGCCCAAGCCCATAGAGTTCATGAACTGAAGATTTTTTGTGATTTTCTTTGTTTCATTCCGAAATAAAAAATTCTTTCTCTTGCTGATTCTTTTCATCTTTGATTTTTTTTGCACGGTCGAAAAGCGAAAAGAATTCTCTTTTTAATTCCCTTCCCATCTTAATTATTTTATGGCTTCATGCGAATTTTGTTTATTACTGCAATCATGGCTCGGTGTGTTATCGAAATGAGTAGACTCAAGGTGTAGATGCTCAGTCAGAAAAGTTCTTTCTCTTGTTGTGCTTCAACACATTAATTACTTAATTATGATAGCTCTCCTTCTCCTCCTCCTCATTTTAACTTCTTTTGTGCGCGCTTCTATGTAGAAGAAAAAAACTTTTATATTTTATTTTTGGCCAAAATTACCTAATTGAGATGCCAAAACATTTAAATCTATTCCTCTATTATTCCCTCTCTTTTGCTACTCCCTCTTCCTGTGTTAATGCCGCAAATGAGGTTTTTGACATTGCTGTAACGAAACCGTAGCAAAAACAAAAATAACTTCCAAAAAAAGAACGATTGCGAAAAAAACCGCTAAAGAAACAAAAATAAAAATTGTAAGAAATGGTTAATTATGTGTACACATATACAAACATGCCATTCCGGAACTCTTTGTTTACTCATTTCTTTTCTTCCGAGCATGACTCTTTCTTTCCGTATTTTTTCAACTACTTTTTTTTTGAAACGGTACAATAGATGGAATTATTTTAGTTCTACTACTGTTGTCATGTTGTCCATCATCACATTGTCATTCTTCTTTACTATGACGACCTATTATGACACTCAACAGCATTGATTACCATTACTGTAGTAACGATATATATATATCAGCTGAGAAGGCACGGAAAAAGAAGAAATTTGAATGATAAAAGACATTGAAACTGGGGCGGGTTGCCTTCCAAGAAATTTCCTAACAATGAATGGGATGATTGATAACAAAAGCTACTTTAAATCATGTTGAATATACGCATTTAACTTTAATTTTTTCAATCTCTTTCTCTTTCAAGGACTGGCAAATCGAAATTTGAAATAACTTTTTACAAATTTGTAGATTCAGTGTGTATAAAAAATTTTATAGAATTTATTCAAATTTCCATCATAATTTTTGAGCTTTTAATGCAGTTAAGATAAATTATATTCGCTTTATTATTAAACGATCTAGTAATTTAAAGTTGAAAATACATTTTGAATAAATCCAAAAATATGATAAGGAAAATTACCAGACCTTGATCTACAATTTTAATATGATTTATTTCTGCTGAGAGATATTCAAACCGCAATTTTTGTATATTTGCCTGCTCATAATTCATGAAAAAAAAATGATAAAGTGAAATGCATCTTGTGAGGCTTCTGCTAAACATTATATTGGCAAAATTAAATTGATGACATCCTGAACACATTTTTTATTATGAATGAGAACTATCAATCATACAGATACAGAGAGATGTGCTCCACATTGTTGAAATTTTGTTGCCATTTTCAATTAAATTATTTTCGCTAAATCTAGCGTGAGCATTTGTGTGAAGTGGCTGAATACATTCATATACAACTCGTAGGTAATAATATAGCTTATTATGAGGAAGGCATTAATCTCCACATCACTCTCTCACATGCTATACACAAAAAAAACGGTAGCAAGTGTTTAACTCATGCCTTTCATATCATTTTATTCTTATTCTTACACTCGCACTAGCTCTTTTTTTATATTGTAGAGTGAGTAAGTGAGTGACTTGCTGACTGGCTAGAGAATAAAAATAGAAAGCGAGAGTTCTTGACATTGAAATAAAACGTTCTTTATCCCAATTACTCGTGTGCGTGAGAGTAGATGAAGAAAAATGCAAGTGAAATTGAGGCTGTGCGGTGGCGGATGAGAGAAACCAGTTTTCAATGTCAACGTGTTGGCGCTTTCAGTGCGTTCATAATCTACATATAAATAGCTACTTCATATAGAAGCTATTTGCAGTTTCCGCCTCATCTCAATAATTGCCTATGATTGCTCACTTTTTACGTGCTTATACGGCTGACTGCGATGTTGTTGTTGATGCTTTAAAAAAAGATTGATTTTTAATCTAAAAAGTTGTTTATGCGAAAATTAAAGTGTTAGAATAATTCTTTCTTTACAGTTCATTCCCTTGCCAAATTTTATTAACCGTTATTTAATCTCTAATTCAATCAAATTAAAAACAACCATTTGAATGAATAAGAGTCAATGAATGACTTGTAAATCGAAACTATATTGATTGATTGTTATTTGATTGTTTGCATAGCTTATAACACTCAATTTGCCGGTCTCTGACTCATATTTTATGCAAATTTCATCTCGGCTCGCGCCTTTTTATTATACACAGTTTAAAATATCGTTTATCAAAGAGTCAACAACATTATAATTCCCCGGCGATTTTGAAATAAATCGAAGTCATAATAAAATGCGATTCGACAAGCAGTAGCGACAAAAAGCAACTGTTTGACATTTTTCAAGCTTGAGACTCGTTAAAGAGGCAATGAAATATGCGACAACAATTTTTCTCAGCTCTGAGCGCCACAGCGAGCGTGTTTCAAGAGTCAATGTCAAGGATAATAATTAACTCGACTCGTACTGTAGTTGTTTTTTATGTATGCATGCATAAAAACAAGTTTCATGTGTAGAAAAGAGGTTTGCTTTTGCTTGAGTGTAAATATTTATAAGAAACAAAAATGCGCTCGAGATTTCTTCGCTTCGCTGTATGTGAATATTGCATCACATCACATAATTTGTTTCTAAACTCTCTTTCTCTCTCTTTCCCTAGCTTGAGCTCTCATTCTTGGTTGCGATATTTACGATGAGATAAACAAGTATAGTATGCATATCGCAAGTATTGTCGTTTCTCAGTTTTGTTCTTTTAACGGTTTCACATTTTCTTAGCTAGTAATATAAACTTTATATCAACAACAGTTTCTAGAATCAGGACATGAATGAGTTCGCACAACATGCATTTAATAACTAGTTTCTTTAACTTTAATGAATCAAGTGACTAGGATAATTTATTTATTGCATAATCGCAAAGGATTTTCTGCTTTTGCAAAAAGTTCATTGACTTTTTATTTCACACAGTTTTTCTTATTCGTTTGCCAATCATAATCGAAATGAAAAAAAAAAAGCAAAAGCATAATCGAACCATAAAATTTTATTTCCAATTTCTTTTCTTCATCTTCTTTCTTAGAAATCGAATGTAATTCTATGATGCTGCTGTTGCTTCAATTTAACCAATGCGAACGGCAAATTGCGGCAGAAGCTGCCATTCCATGAGAATTGAGTAGTATTTTGCTAAGTAGTGAGATCTAAATGGAATTATTCTTGGAAAAATCTTTTCTCTTTCTTTCGCGAGTGCTTTCATAAAATATTCATAATCTCAAATCGAAAGAAAAACAAAGAAAGCAAATTTATCTATGAATTTTTGATGAGCTTTTGTATAAGCAAAAGTAGAAAGATTAAGTTATTGCTGTTACAAAAGCGACATAAATTTAGATAAATGAAATGATTCATAAGAGTTTTTCCGTCTGAGATTTATTTTTACCTTTTTTAATTTAAAATTTGCCCTTTTCAAAAGAGGAAGAGAAAGAGAATCCAAATATGGAACACACTTTAATCTTGAAATGTAATCATTACATTTTGCAACAGTAACAGCAGCATATCAATTTTTAAAAAAAGAAGAAAAACTCAATTATTTGAAGCACCAGTAATTACAGTAAGAGAAATGAATGTTCATTTCGCGAGCAATGCACACAATTTGCATAATGAAAGAAGAAGGAATGAAAATTATCATTTAGAATTTTTTCTTATTTTCTGCTTAATCATTTCTTCATGTAAAAGCAGAAAAATTGCATAACTGAAAGTCAATTTAAAAATATTATTCTTGGGAGGATTAAAATTGTAAATTTGCAAAAAGATCGTCATTCATTGAATTGATAACGAGCGTGAGAGAAGAAAGAAAGATATTGATTGCCATGTAATTTTCCGAATTTATTACTCGCTAACCGAGAACCTTTGAATAATTTGCGGTGTGTCTTAATTTAGAGCGAAATTCTCGTCGAGGTTTTTAATCACTCGTTAAAAAGGTAAAGTGGAACATGAAAAATAAAGGTGAAATTAATTGCTGCCTTAGGGAATATATAAAATCTCTTCGTCTTCTTTTATTTTTGTGTGATGTTCATTATTCCCAGTTTTATTTTTAACAAGCGAAATTTTTCGAAGCCTTTCACTTTAACGTGCACTCTCATTATCTCTTCATACATCCCCGCTATAATTCTTTGCTGTTTTTGTTATTTTAATTTATTTTTTTTTGCATACATGTTATTCCCACATGTGACTGACCCAAATCTCTTTCTTCTCAACTTCTATCTCTTTCTCTTTTTGATATAATTAAGCTACATTCGTGGTGTGAGCTAAAGAAAAAGAAGATTTAAACTGTATTAAATGTTTTTTAAAAGAAGCGAAAATTTTTGTCAATATTTCCCGTAATACTTTTTTCATTTTTGCACGATAGATCACAGTGGATTCCTGTTTCGCTTTTTTATAACTTATTTTTACAGATAGAATCTTTTGACTGCTTTCATATGGATTCTCACAGACTAAGTAATAACATGCCAAACTATATAAGCTTCAATCTTAATTCTCCGTGTGAAAAATAATTTCCAAATTTTTTATTTCAAAATATTTTATCATCAAAAAAATTTGGTAATCTCGGTAAATTTAAAAAATATTTAACCGTTTTATTGATATTTTTTTCGACTCCAAAAATTGCTGACATTTAAAATTCCCAAATGGAGTAACATTTAAAATATTTGTTCAAAATTTCTTTTCTCAAAAAATCTTTTTGCACACACATTTCTTATTGTGTATCTGTCGATAGATGCAGAACAAAAGACAAACAGACACACAAGAATGAGGGAGAGCGAGAGAGAGAGTAGCACAATAGTCAACATAACATAAAGAAAATGAAACAAGATGAAGCATAAGCGGGGCGAAAAATGGTTATGAGACGTTGGAGAGCGTTTGGGTCATTAAACTTTATTTATGGGTTCTTGCGCGCACGAGAAGTATCTCGTTGGTTCTTAACGAATATAAAGCAACATATAACCTGCCATGTTAAATCTTAGAAGCTTATCTGCTGCTATTGCAGAATGTCTTGTGTTTATTTTCTATTGCAAAAATAGCATTCAAGGGCATATGTAGCTAGAATGGAACATTAATGTTATTTTCTTTCTTGTTATACTTTAGAAAAAGAAGAAGTTCTTTTTACCTTACCTCTGCCTCTTTCGTGCTTCTCTATTCTATTTTATATTCTTTTGTGTGTGCAAAATTCAATTAGCGACTGCCTTGGTATTATCATCATTACTATTTTATGTACATCTCGCTCGCAATTTCATGAGCGTTATCAAATGTGCTTGTTGCTTGGCATACACACATGAAAGTGTAAATTGAAAATTTTTTTTCTCAGTATGTGTGATTTTGATCTTTTTGCTAATGAACTATCACTCTCTTTCTAAAAATGCTCTCAAAATACTTCTAATCTTTTTAGTATTTTGTAAAATGCTTTTAGCACCTCACTAATTTCACAATTTTTGTTAATTAAATGGAATTCCAATAAATTAATAAAGAAATTTAAAGAATTCAGGTCGTTGTGCTCTTAAAAATTTCTCTCTTCTCATTATTACTTCACATTTTGATTTGAATTCTTTTTCGATTTTATTATGCAGTGCTGATGAAATTAACGATAAAATGCTGCACATAAAAGAGAGAGAGAAAGAAAGCTATTTAGATTAAGAAACATCAATCACTATTAATATAGTGCAATAGCCATTAATGCAAAAAGGCATCTTCTTCTTTCGATTAAACTCCATATGTTGTCTGTTGTTGGCTAATTAAAGATAATTGCGACAATCAAAAAGCGCAGCTAAAGTAGAACAAAATTATAAAGATTCTCAAACTTTTTCTTCATTCAATGATTTCAAAACCTTTTTTTATTACTCTTTTTCATTTTCACTTGCCTTTTATCCATAATTGATGCAATTTAAAATAAAATTTCTTATCATTTAAGAAGAATAAAAGTTTTTCAATTTGCTTTCACTATCGGCAATTTTTATTTATTAGTTATTGAAAGAGTTGAGTTTATTGCATTATAAATATCGCCTGAAGTTGAAAGTAAAACTATTTGGCAAAGAAGAATGAGAAAATTTTATCAACAGCTCTCTTAATATCAGCAACATTCCAGACAAAAAAGAATTTTCATTCACGAGGATTTCTCTATTTAAGGAAAAATTCTTTTGTGAGATTTATGTGCATAATTTTGTTGTCTATTATGTATGCAAAATTTTCTGCAATCAAGAATTTACTTTTTGTTGCTGAAAGGCAAGTTCCATTTATAGCACTAGAATGATTTTCAATTGCACTTTCAATTTTTTTATTTCTTCCCTAATGGAAACACAACAGCAATTCTTACTGATTATACATAATGCTCTTTGCTTAACAACCCACTTAGCTAGTATAAATGCAACGAATAAACAAGAGGAATTGATGACAATGGTTTGCATTCGAAATGCAAATTTCACTCTCTATTGCCCATATCATCCTTCCCTTTTTATGTTCTATTCGCCATAGAATAAATGTTAAACTTTTCATGGGAAATTAGAAACATTTTATTTTTACTTCAAATTAAATTAATTTTATCTATTGATGCAAATGCACACACACACTTTTCACTATACGCTCCATAAATTACATAATTAATATCTTTCATCCCAAATTCTTTCTGTGCATTGAGATAAAAATGGAATTAATGTTGATCCTTTTTCGAGAAAAAGACAGAGAAAAGCCAACACAAATAAAGAGAAAGAAGAAAAAATTTTAATTTCAGTATCATTTCCGTTTCCATTCTATCAGCAAGAGAGAAGAAAAGTAAATAAAAACTATTGTTGTAGACGAATAGGCAAAGTTTCTGTTTCCATTTCCCAATGTTGTCTTAATCTAATAAGAACTGTTGTTATTCTGTTTGTATTGTACAGCAATTGAATAGATAAATGAAATTTTAGCTGATTAAAGACTTACTTGATAGCATTTCCAAACATTTTTCCTTCCTGCTTCTGCTTCAATATATTGGTAGAAACATTTTATCGATAACAATTTTCTCCTCGATTTAGTTGTGTATAGCCCAAAAATATTACGTGAAACAATAAACTTGAACATTTAATAACGTCGAGCATTTATGTTTGTTATAAGGCATTAAACAAGTGTTGTGTATGTTTTTGTTGGGTGGCTCACGCACAAGCTCATAAGCTTACTCATTCCAAAAGAATCTTCATTCATTAGCTTCTTGTTTGATCCATTTATTCGCATACACACTTACATATGCCTTCTGTAATATCCACACGGAGAGAAAAAGAAGGAAATTTATATCCAACATTCTGTTACTGTGATATTGCGTGCGAAATCCTCATATATGTCTAAATACACTCGCAGAAAAAAGAGAAAAAGTATTAAGTCGAGTGAGAAGGGATTTTCGACTAAAAGTTATTCTTAGTCTTCTCTCGTGCTTAACTTTATTAAAACACCATACGAACAAGGCCTGAGATAAGGAAGAGAGAGCTTTTGATGTTCTTCTTTTTCCTTTTTATTCTACATATTATTCTTTAGTTTTTTTTCTAATATTGTTAGAGGTAACATATGTTTTATTAATGCTGCAAAAGGCATGCTACCTACATATCAGTACATTGAGGTAGCTCTTTAAATTTGTCTTCTTATGTTTGTGACAAGAAAATCATGTTTTTCTTCTAGCAATAAAAGAATTATCTTCTCTGTTTGTGTCAGACACGAATTCCATTTTGGAAAAAGTAAAGAATCGTATGATGAATGAATTTTCAACAGCACCATGTGTTATCTTTCAAATATTAACCCACAACATTGCTAAATTTACACTATAACATCCTTTTACCATGTGAGATCGTGCATAACTCACGGTCAGAGCTAAAATGAAATTCAGTTCAGGTTTGTTGAGTTACATTCTATTCAATTATTTGGTGATTTTGTTAGCTATTAAGGAAGAGCTTTTTTGGGTTGTTGCTGTGTAGGCGACAAAAAAGCTTGAAAGAGCAGTCGCAAGGATTGCTTAGATATGCAGAATCATGATAGAGCCCAAAGTCTGTCAGTAACTGACATTAAATAAGCATAAATTCGATCAGCAGTAATTGATTGCTATACAATTGAGCACCTTCAGCATTGAATTATTTCAACACGCATGATTTCATTGTAGCGAGAATATTTTTCGACAACTTTTTCCTACGTGCTCATCATTTCTGATTCTCACGCACGCCTCTGGTAATAATAATTTATATAAAAGCCGTAAAACGGTTCAATTTAATTTCCAAAATACAAAAAAAATTCTGCCAATTTTCATTCGATTAGTGAAGAAAAAATTGAGCGCCATGGAATTGAAGAGAAGAATATGCGAAAAATTTGCTTTTGAATTTTAAATTTCTCTCTGCTGGTTTTTATAGTAATATCAGCACAGGTTGATTTATGGCATATATTGGCATCGTGGAATATATCATAAATCAATGTGAATAAATTCGCACAGAAATAAATAAGAAGAGCGCTGTATGCTGTTATAAAATATGAAAAAAGAGAACACAACTGGGCTGATTGGAGGGAAAAATATTTTATATTTTTATGTCATCAATAAAAGTAGCTTAAAACTGATTCCATATGCAGACACTTTTTTCGGCTAATGAGGATTAATGGAAAATTCATGCACTGCTTGATGTCGTAATTAATGTTAACTCTGAGATGAGTTCAATGATCTGATAATGATAATTATAGTGGACATTTAAATGCAGTTATGAAAATTCTATTTGTTAATTTTCTTAGAGCAAGAGCAAAGAAAGAATGATGTCAAACGAACCTGATTTTTTGTAAAATAGAATGTTTATTATAAACTTGAATCTAGAGCTGGATTTTAATTTTATCTTCCTTATATTACTTAATTTCTTCTGTTTCTTATTGAATCAAATTAAAAAAGTTTTTAATTTATAAAATAGACATTTAGAACTTATAGATATAAATGTAATTAATTTAAATAAATAAAGCCTTTTAGAATTCATTTCAGCTAATTTTTATCAGAAAGCTTACACATTGCATTGAAAAAGATTAAAGAATTATGCAAATCCCTTCTTTTATCAATAAATTATGGTGTTTTCACATACACTCGTATATATGAATGTGCGGATGCTAGGATAAATAGCATAAAATTACAGTTCAAGCCTTAGTCTTAACATATTGCATGAAAAATTGCTCTCTCGATCGGCACCATCATCGATGGCAGAGAATCTAATGTAAATACACCTAAAATTCAATGCGCACACCGACATTAAACATTAAACATCATAATTACCGTACCCGCACATTACGTATACATGAAACTCTTTCTTTTTTCTCTCTTTTTAATTCAATTTGGTTGATGGGTTATTTACATAC
>JACWBX010003755.1:0-23304 GCA_014622435.1 Polypedilum pembai
GCATGGTAGTCCGGCATGTTGTTGATCAAAAAAATTTTAAATGCCATGAAACATAAAGGAAACATGTTAGAAGTGGTTTTTAAGACATGAATCCTTAGTGCATGCACTCCAGACGCTAGAACATGATCTTTGGAAATTTACTTTTTACTATTTTAAACAAATCCTGAGAAACGGTGAACTTTATTCGAGCAAACATTTCAAATAAATTTCAAGTAAATTTATTCGAATAATTTTTATTTTTTATTCGAATAAATTTTATTTGTTTTCTACTTATTTGTGAATCGATTTCGGACTCTGTTATTTTGATTTGAAAAATGTTTACAGAGCTAGCATTTCATGAATATGAGACTTTTTCCTTTCGGGAATATTTACAGGAATTAAAAAAAGCCTAATGATTATTTGTATAAATGTCAAGGAAACTAACAAAGCAACGAAAAATAAAATTCAATTAAATTTGAAAATCGCTCCTAATTTCAAAGTTTTTCATTGATTTCGATGTCATTTTATAAAAGATTTTTAACATAGAATTATATGTCTTTAACATAAAAAAACTAATTTTTAAATATAAGCACAAGAATTTTCGTTAAAATTTTTCATAAAATCATTCTTAAACATTAACAAAGAAAATTTGTTGAATTTTTTAAATTTTAAAATTTCAAATTTTTGACTAAAGTCTCAAAGATATACTTCGCAAGAACAATCAGCAGCTACGAAATCAAAAAGAAGCAAATTTCTTTTAAAATTTAATAATGAATGTTTTAAGATTTTTAAAGTGTGAAATTAAATTCATATTTGCGGCTATTTTTTAGCCATTTTTGTTAAGTTTAGTGTACTCCTTGTGCATTAAATATGATTTTTTATTAACATAATGAATAGGAAATTCTAGAGTAAAGTTTTAAAATCAGAAATAATTTTTTTGTTTTTTAGCTAAAAATCAAAATTCTAAAATTTTAAACCGAATTTTTATTTTTTAATCTAGAGTTTGAATTTTTGAATTTTACTAAGAAATCAAGAGTTTTATTTTAGATTTAGAAAATTTGTTGAATTCAAAAAAGTAAAAAATTTTAAGTTAATTAACATCAAGTCAAAGTTATTGACTGACTACAATGATCAATTTCAAAAAATCGTAAAATCATTCCACCTGAGACGAATGTGAGTCTGTGTCTGTGTGTGTGTGTGTATGGGAAGCAACAGAAGTAATGAAATTTATGGGAATTTCAAATGTAAATAACCTTAAAATTGAAGAATCATCATCAATCGTCTAATAATTATATTTCAATTCGATAAGCATCATATGCGAAAATTTATACACAAATATTCGAATGTGAGAGAAGTCTATCAAAATATAATGAAGGAAAAGAATTTGAAGAAGAGTTTTTTTTTGGTCAAATGGGAATTAAGATTGAAATAAAGAAGTTCAGCATGAGAATTTGCTGGATTTGTAATGAAATTTTGTCACACTAAAAACTTTTTGAAAGTTCAAAAACAGTGAAAAATCTAATTCAATAGATTTTAATCTTTTTCTCTCTGCCCCAAGAGCAACACGATGATGACATTAATTGCAAACATTTCCCCATTTGTGTCTTGTAAATTGCTCTTTTTTCTGCTTCTCGATATTTTTTTTTTTTATTATTTCTCATTGCCATGGAGAGGAAAGATATTATGTGTGTACAAGAGAGTTACTCACTTTTATTTTATTCCATCGTTTTTAAGTCAAGGTGTAGGCATCATACATTGAAGAGAGCTTATTTGGATATGTTTTGACATCAATTTTGATTTATTATTTTTTTATTGTCCTAAATTAACAAAAATTATTTATACTTGATAAATTTAGAAATTTCTAATAGAAAAATTCGATGATTAAAAATATTTCAATTGGAAAAAGTCGTTAAATTTAAAATTTAAAAACTTGTCAGAATCAAAAACTGTTAAAATATTTAAATTTCTGAAAACCGTTAAAAATTAAAATTACAAAAGATAATCCATTTAAATTATTATTAAAAATTAGAAAATTTGGTAAATTTTTAATTCAAATATCGAGAGATAAAATTTGAGATATAAAATTTTCTTTCCAAAAATTGATGAAAATGACAAAGATAGGGTGAAATACCTTAAAAATCGTTAAATTTTCAAAATAAAAAGAATGAAAAAGAGTCAAAATTCAAAAATTTAGAATAAAATTTTTGTTTTTAAATTTAGAGTAGAAATTTAAAATTTTATTTTTAAAATATTTAAACTTTACTTTAAATTTTGAAAAATGATTCTTAGTTAAAAAAGAAAAATCTAATTTTTGATTTTCACCTAGAAATCATGAATTTTAATTTAGATTTTTTTTATGAGTGTAAAAAGCAGAAAGACAGTTTTGAGGAAAGATTTTAAAATTTTATTCTACAAAACTTATTATATACATCAGAAATTGCTTTCGGAAAATATCATTTTCAATTCAGTTATTTCAATACATTTTACAGCTGGATAGTCGTTAGTTTTTAGATTTTCAAGTTTCGCTTTTTCATCAAAGCTGTTTTTAGATCATGGGGAAAAAAAATCTTTTGGTTTATTTGTTTCTTATTCCTTTTCGTTTTTTGTATCCTTCATCAAAGCTATTTTCTTCGTTGATTAATCGAAAAAATTCAAATTATAAAAAACCGTTAAAAGTTAAAATTAAAATTTATTTTAATTTTTTTAAAATCATTAATGAAAAATCACAAAAGAAAATCCATTTATCATTTCTCGTTGCTTTTCAACTATTTTTATTAAAGCTATTTTTTTAGTGATTTGATCAAAAAAAATTCAAATTATAAAAAACCGTTAAAAATTAAAATTTTTGAAAAAAGTTATTGAAAAAGATTTCAAAAGAATCATTGAAAATCAAGTATCAACCTACATGATGATTTAAGAAAAAAGAGGAGAAAAAAAATGTTTATTAATAAAAATACTTTTTGCTGTGTTTTCATTTTACTCTGCTTCATCTTCTTCATATGTCTCGAGAACTCGCACATATAATTCTTTCTTTTTCTTCACTTATTATTATTTTATTTAAAAAAAAAAGGCAAGATATAACCATTTAACATGTATCAACAGCAAAAAGGCCACAACAAACAACCGACACAGAGAGATGAAAAAAAAATGTATATCGTCGACGTCGTCGTCTTCGTCTCCACTGTGTGTACATATTTATTTCTTTTTTCTTTTTCTTGCTCCTCAGCAACGATTCATTTGAGCAAAGTTTAACGAGAAAAAGAAAAATTGACCAAAGCGCAGAGAGAAGAAAGAAAGAAAGAAAAAAATAAAAATTAAGTATATTCACATTATTTAGGCGATATATTGCTTGTGTTGAGCAGAAAAAGAAGTAAAAAAAAAGTTGATCCGATTACTTTTCTTTTTCTTTGTTAAAATAAAATGTGCCATATTTGTGACTTTTTCATCATCAATGCACTTATTAAAATGTGTCTGATGATGCCAAAGTTGTCTCTGTAAAATCTGCTTAAAAAATTTTCCTTTTCAAAATGCAGAAAAATTTTTCTTTTACGGAAACAATGATGCGCGAAATAAATAATAAAAAAAGTCAAGGGGTTAAAACTCTTGATAAGCAAAACAGAGTAGGCATTGAAAAATATTTTTTTTTTATGAAAATTATCAAAAATTTTCGATATTTTTTGCAATTTTTGATAATTTTTTTTACAATTTTGATTTTTTTTTTTGAAAGAGTTCGCACCCCTTAAAAAAATGTTTCTTTTATGCTATATAACGACATTGTTGTGGCATTGAAAATTTTCTTCTCTCTTTCTCTCTCAATGATAATCATTGATGATGATGATAATAGAAGAGATGTGTGTTGTGCTTAGTGTGTAAAAGTATGTGTACTTATTTTATTTTATGCTAGGATTGGCATTAACATTATCATTTTAAGGAGTAACAATAATAACATTTCTTGACCAAATCGATTATCGTTTCTTTTTAGCTTTATTGAATTTTTATTTCTATTTAATGGAAATTTGAAAATTTTAACGGTTTTTTTTAATTCAAATTTTTACAAGAAAATAATGGAATTTTTTAAATTAAAATTCTGTTATAAAAGCAAAAAGAAGATTCTTCAAAATTGTCTTTTATATTAAAAGTCTCTTGTATTAGAGATAAAATCTCATTATTTTTTTAAATTCTAAATTTTATCAAATTCGAATACAAGAGGCGTCTCTTATTTTCGAGGGAAGACTTAAACAAACTTTTACCTTCAAGTTACTATGAAAATGAAGAACATAAATTGCGAGCTAACTACAGCATCACGTCTAATGTTTGAGCTATCAAAAAGTAGCATTTTCATTGATTTACCAATCTACAAACAGCTAAGAACCATTAAACTATTCTAAAAATTTTTAAAATTTGAAAAATAAATAAAAACTCAGAAATTAATGTTAACGAATTTTCAAAATTTTGAAAGTTTTTATAATCAAAAAACATTTTAATAATTGAAATGTTTTTAAAATTTCTAGCTTTAAGAAGAGTTTAACAAACTTCAAAAATTCAAATATATAACGAATTTTTACATTTTTCAAATTATTTTCAAAGTTGAAAATTACGAAAGATTCAAAATTTTAAAGCTCAAACTAAAAATATGAAAAAAATTTCTAAAAATCAGATTCAGTGTTGTTGCGTTGTACATAGGTTCTATCCTAGAATTCCGAAGCCTTCGAAGGCAATTAACTACGCGTAGGCAGTGTTGTTACACAGGCGGCCTGTGATTGCCTGTGATAATATTTACAAAAAATTCCGCTAGATGGCGCCTAAATTATTTTGAAGCGCCATCTACAATTTCCATAGCGGAATTTTTTGTAAATATTATCACAAGCAATCACAGGCTGCCTGTGTAACAACTCTGCGCGTAGGCACTGACTTTATGGACAAAATGTTTTGTCTACGGTCTACGACTTTTGCCTAAGTAGACAAAAACCAAGACTAAAGAACTTCGACTTTTTGTGACGTTATGTAGTTTTTTGCAATGTTTTGTAAAAGTTCTTTTCTCTTGGCTTAAACCATGCAAAGCCATAGGCAAAAATAAGAAATTTTTGTAAACCGTAAGTAATTCTTCACAGTTATTGCCTACATAGACAAAAATCAAAGGCTTTAGGCAAAAAATTTCGCCTATGCGTAAGTAATTTGTCTTCAAAGACAAAAACATAGGCCCTGGTAGTTTAACTCGAGATTTTGACCGTTGAAAATAAAATTTCAAGTGTGTTTTTACACTCTTCTTCAAACAGATTTTGAATTTTTGAAATTTCCTAACGGTCGATTGAAACTACCAGGAAATAGGCATAAGTGCTTACAAATAACAACTCTGATTAAATTTTTAAATAAAAAATTGCAAGCAGTTGAAAAGTAATTATTTAACAATAAAAGTTTCTTCAAAAACACTTCACAATCATCCGAAAACAATGTCCATGTAGAAAAGTGTTTCCCCTCTCATTCAAATGTCATACCCTTGTCCAAATAGAGCAAGAGAGAGAGAGAGTGAGAGAAAATAAAAAAAATTTCCTTCTTCATCTTCTAAGAAGAGAAAAAGAAGAAAAATTTTCTCTTATAACGTGTTTTCATTCTTTTTCAAGAAAGAGAAAAAGAAAAATTTTTCTTTCCTTTCTTGCTCTTTGGATGATTTTCCCTTCATGCCTTTATTTAATGCCATTTTTCTCTTCACTTCTCCATCGTTTTTTTTTTTTTGAGGGGGGCTTTCGACAGAATCTACTTGTATAGCAAAGCTACAAGCAAAATCATGAATCTACTGAAACGAAACGAGATGGCAAGAAGCTTTTTTTTTCTCTTCTCTCTTCTTCATACTCAGACTCATCTTCTTATGTGAGCATACGAGAAATTTTTTGATAGTATGAGAGCTTACCCTTAAAAAACATAAAATGCTTTTGCTCTTGCTCTCTATGTATGTGCTCATATCTCGGGTAAAAGAAGAAAAGAAAAAGATTTATATACTTGTTGGAAGGCACATTTTGAGCATAAAAGCTTCCTATTTCGTTATGATAATGCTCGTTGATGGTAATGGTATGAAGGCAAAAAAGAGAGAGAAAAAGCATGTATATAAATAATAGGGTTCGGACTTGAATTTGCAGGTCTGCGCATATACTTGATCAAGTTGCAAGTCAAGTTGACTTAATAAAAATTTTTCAAATTCATTCAAATTTTTTTATTTTAATATAATTTTTGATAAATTTATATGAAAGTTAATTAAATTTAAAAATTTGACTCAAAAATTTGACTGAAATAAATAAAATCTGAATTAATCAGAGAAATTTTTAGTAGGTCAACTTGACTTGCAACTTGATCAAGTTTCATGCAAGTTGACTTACTAAAAATTTGTTTCGATCAATTCTTGTGTTATTTTTAAAATCATTAACTTTTATATAAATTTTAATTTTTATAAAAATTAAAAGAAATAGAAAGATTTTTTTATTAAGTCAACTTGACTTGCAACTTGATCAAGTATATGCGCAGGCCTTCAAATTCGAACCCTGATAAATAAATACAATTGTGAAATGATGCGAAGAGAAAGAAGCAAAAATTTTTGTACTTTTTTTCTGGCATTTGGGTTGAGAAGTGTTTTATATATAAATTCAGTTTCGGATGGAAGATGAAGCAGCAGCAGCAGCAGAGAAATGAAGTACATATGCGAAGCTTTTCATTACGCGAAAATATGGAAATTAATGAATGTGCATTCATTTCTTCTCTCTTTTCAAACATTTTGACTTTTTCTTTTGTTTCAATAATGAAAAATAATAAAATCAGTTTCATTTCCTAGCCGGATATAATGTTACTTGATATAGAGCTAATATAGACAATTGGTAATTCGAAATAATAGAAAAATTTTTATTTTCTACAATTGATAAGAATTTCGGTCTAACTTGCTGTTAAAGTGCGCTAACTGGATGGAAGTTTCAAGGGAAAATAACTTGTACATGATGACACAAAATATAACAAATTATTTCCTCTTGGGAAATTCTTGATGATGATGATGATTTCCTGTTACTCCACTGTAAAGCGTAGGGCGTTGTATATGACTGCTCCAATTTGAAGCGTGTTCCGTCACACAACGAGTCATTCATCATTCCGACGATACGATTAATGAAGACAGGGGATGAGCCTAATATTCGTTGGTGGACCTTACCTTTTATACTGCGATCCGATAGCAGTAAGTTCTGAGCGTGAAAAATACCTGAAAATTCAGAATCCTCGAGGCTTCCACCTCGGGATTCGAACCTAGGACCATCAGCTTGCTAGGCCAGCGTCTTACCACTGACCCATCAAGGCAGCTCAGAACTCTTGATCCATCAATATTTTTATGAAGTTATTTTTACTTTTATTTATCTTATCTTTTATATTATGAAACAAAAATGGAAATTTCTAAGCCTACTTTACTAGGATATTTTTAGATTTATGGGAAAAACCTTTTAAAATAATAAAAAATTAAAATCTTTAATCTCGAAATGTGTTATGAACTCAAATTAGAAAGTAATAGGATTCGGACTTGAACATATATACTTGTACAAGTTGCATTCAAGTTAGTTTACTCAAATATGTCTCTCATTCATTCAAATGTTATTGATTTTGGTCAATTATTTGGTAAATTTAAGTGTCATTGATTTTCTTATGAATTTGCCAAAAATTTGACCGAAATAAATGAAATCTTAATTAATTAGAGACATTTTTAATTAAATCTACTTGTATTCAACTTGTACAAGTATATGCACAGGCCTGAGTTTAAGTCCGAATCCTATTTTGTTTTAATATTGTGTGACATTAAAGAATTGTTTTTGACTGCATTTTAGGAATTAAAATGTTAAAATTGTTGAGAAAAACAAAATCAATCAATGTGAAATTTCCGTAATTTTCCGACTTATTTTCTTTTGGAAAGAGGTCTAAGCTCTTACAAATAAAAAAAAATTACAAGAATGAGAGTCAAATATGGTCTGAATTTTGCTTTATAATAAATGCAAGCAGAGTTGTTATATAGACGGTCTATGTAAATATTTACCAAAAATTCCGCTATGAAAATTATAGATGGCGCCTAAATCGTTTTTGTAGCGCCATCTACAATTTTCATAGCGGAATTTTTTGTAAATATTCAAATAATCACTTTGAAAAATTTCAAATCTTAACGGTACAAAAAGTCTTTTATTTCTTCTTGCCAAAATAAAGTTTTTCTCTTGTTGTTTCAAACTTTTTCTTCATCATCAGTTGTTATCATCGAATTTTACCCTTATTCACTTGCTCTTTCTCTCATACACTCAACTAACTCATAGGAAATGTTTGGTCAAATATATAATAAATTTATATACAAGAATCCGGAACAAAGCTATTATATTTATAAACACATAAAGCTTTGCATGTAGCAAGCGAAGAGAAAGAAAGAAAAAAAACTTTTTTTTCGCTCTCATTTCACAATTAAGTGTGCATTGCTTTTTTTTTTATTTGCAACGCCTGTCGATATAACATCGTGTACAACTGAAGAAAAAAACGTGTTAATTATCACGTGCTGCATTGTAATTGTTAGACTCTAGCTAGAGCTATAAAAGGAATCAGGTTTCAATACACGCAGTGTCTGAAGTGCTCCTCATCGTGTAGTGAGAACCAGTTTTCGATTTACAAAGTGATAATGATGATGTTGATGTCTCACTTGAATGCTTACTTGACTGTGCAAGTTGACTTACTTAAATTCATTTAAATTTTATTTTATTTAGACAAAATTTGATAAATTTATATGAAAATCAATGATTCTTAAATTTACCAAGTATTTTTAATAAATTAGAAACAATTTAAGTAAATCAACTTGCATGCAAGCTATTTTACTTGAAAATGCCTTTAATTCATTCAGATTCAATTTATTTTGGGCAATACTTTTTAAATTTAAATATCATTGATTTTTCATATAAATTTAACAAAAAACTTGACCGAATTAAATAAAGTCTTAGTGATTTAGAGTTATTTTTGATTAAGTCAACTTGCATGCAAGTTGACTAATTAAAATTGTCTCAATTTCAATTGGATTTTATTTAATTTGATCAATTCTTGGTTTGAATTTAAGAACCAATAATTATTATATAAATTCACTAAATTTTGAGCATTTTAAATAAAAACTGAATTAATTAGAGACATTTTTGTTTAGCTCAACTTGCATGCAAGTTAATTTACTTGAAAATGCTTTTAATTCATTCAAGTTCAATTTATTTTGGGCAATTCTTGGAAAATTTAAATATCTCTAGCTTTCATTTAAAATTGACAAAAGTTTTGAATAAAATTCTATGACTTACTTGACTAGTATTTTTGTGCAACTTGCATGCAACTTGACTTACAAAAATTGTCTCAAATTCAGTGGAATTTTATTTAATTTGATCGATTTTTGATTTAAATTGAAGGATCATTAACTTTTATATGAATTTAATAAATTTTGACTGAATTAAATAAAATTTGAATAAATTAGAGACAATTTTTGATTAAGTCAAGTTGAACAAAGAGCAAGTCAAGTATTCATGCAAGTGCTAAATCCTACATATATTCTTCTTCTTATCTGTCTAAAAACGAATTCAACTACAAAAATATTAGTATTTTAGTCACGAAATTTAAAAATTTCATTGAACTATTTACAAAAATGACAAAAAAAATTATTTCAAAGACGTAATAAAGCCAAGATATTGTTTTTCAGTAAAAATGAAGAAAAAAAAAAAAGATTCATTTCAAATAAATTTGATTTTAAAAATAGATCACATATGGAACGACGACATCAGCGCAGATTTCATTTTTCTCCTCACTTGCTTTGTGTAATAATAATTTGGAGAAAAATATCGAAAATGAATCGCTTGATGAAAAGCAAGTGAAGGAGAAAGAAAAAAAAAAAATTCACAGTGGGAGCACAAATGAAATCATTTCATCCAATTTTCCAGAATTCTGTCTGTTTCCAAATGGCATTGAAGTAAATTTTTTTCTTATTTTAAAAAAAAAAATATCTACATGACGTCTTAATTTAAAAGAATTTCTTTTGTCGCTTTTGCTGTTGCTGTTGCTGCTTGATGTCATGAAATAATGAAAAAAAGGTTAACATACTTATGCAACAATTGCAAATTATGTGATTGTCCTTGAGTGACTCTCGCCATATCATTGCTTTTATTCTCGATTTTTGTTCATTCAAATAAAGTCATAAAAAAGTTGTTAAATAGCACAAATGCACTATAATAATTATCAACAGCAGGTTAAGCAAGGCAAATGAACTTTTGAGTTCAAAAAAATTTATTCAAGCTAAATTTGATGTCGTGCTTTTTAGTTTTTTTCTTATTGTTGAAAATTAGTCATAAAAATAATTTATTTCTTTAACTATAGAATAAAAATTGTTTTTAAATTAAATTTAAACGTTTGAGAAAGAAGTGGCAAACATCTTGCCACCATGTCTATCCCCCTGATCTTTTCTTTAATTAAAATTTTACGTTTAACAATTTTTCATTCTTCTTTTAATTATTATATTTCTTGATTTTTACAAATTTACATTTTTACAATTAATTTCTACAATCTTTTTAAATTTTTTATGACGTTCTACATTTGAAGACAACTTAGAAAATCTAAAAACGTCTCTAAATCTTAGAAAATATTTCAGTTAATAATTTTCTGTATGGAAATTTCAATAATGTTTTAGCATGCAAGTGCCGAATTCTAAAATTTTACAAGTTCACTTTTCTACAAGTCTCAAAAACATTTTTACAACAAATTCTTATGATTTTACAAGCTTTACACTTTTAAATTTCTGCCAAAGTTGTATAATTAGAATGTTATGTAGCTTTTTGCTCCATTAGAATTACGCTACATAGCAGTAATAACTATTATTTCTGTAACTTTTACTACATTTTTATTATTTAAGTTTCTACAATTCTACAACTTTCTACATTATTTTTACGAGAAACTCCTAGAAGTTTTTATTTCTACAAGTTTACTTTATTGGCAGATTTTTAAAAGTAAAGTCTGCTTTGTAGCTTTTAGTCAAAATAGTTTTCGGCTAGAGTAGTTTTTGGCTGCTGGCTACGGCAGCAACTTTGATTTTTGTAATTTTTACAATTTTGCAAACTTTACATTTCTACAACTTTCACCAAAGTTTTTACAACAAATTTCTACAAGTTCACATTTATACAATTTTCAACATTATTTTTATAACAAAATTCTATAAGTTTATATTTCTGTCTTGAGTATGTTTTAGCTACTAAATACGGACCAGTAGTCCTTTTATAATTTGCACTAAAAGTTTTACAATAAATTTCTACAACCTTGACATTTCTACAACTATATTTTTACAACAACTTTTAACAATTTTACATTCTAAAATTCAACATTTTTACAATAAATTACAGTAGTTATAATCAAATTAAAATCATAAAACAAGTCTCCAATTATTTCCTTATCAAACTATTTCAAAACTACTACTAAGATCAATAAAAATCTTTTAAATGTCATCAACACTTGAAAATTGATTTTCAACTCTTAAAAAAGCAAATAAATTACTTAACAATTATTTTCTCATTGACTTTTTTTGTGTGTCGCTTATCATCGCCAAACATACTAAAAATACCAAACGATTTAACTAAAGTATGTGTGAGAATGTGCAAGAAATAGACATAAAAAAGATAAGATATCAGTAAAATCACAAAATAACAAATAAAGTGTGAACAGTCGATTTAAAAAAAATTTGTTAGTAGACAACGCAATTGTTATCGATAACATAAAAGCAGAGAATTTTGGCTTACTTGATAAGTCTTTTAATTGCTCATTTTTACTAGAGTTTAAGGGACAAAAAAAAAAAGATTTATAGACATGAAAAATCATTAAGATAAAGCTTAACATCTTACAACTTTCAACTACTTGCTTGGACTTTCAAGGACAACTTTTTTAAAAAAAAAAATGTCATTGTTAGTGTTTTTAAGTCTATTTTTGAACCAAAACAGATGTTTTTAAAAATGCAAATAAATATTTCACACAAATGAAACTCAATTTTATCATTAAAAAGTAATGAAAATATTGAAGCTAATTATGAGAATATAAAAGTCAAAGAATCAGGTTCTTTAGCAGTGTGAAAGCAAATAAATGCGTAGCACATGCGAGCCAGCAGCTATTTTAAGCCTTATATCTGTTTCATGGGCAGTAATAAAGCCAATATATGACGACAATGAATGTTGATGGTGGAAAAAAGTTGAAATGCAAGAATTATTATTAAAGTGAAGCATGAGCAATGTATGTTCGTAATAAGAAGAAAAAAGGCCCTGAAGAAGTCGCTTTAGTAATAATAATGAACATTGAACACTAAGAGATAATCTCATGTGTGTTTGAAGCAAGTCTATAATAATCTTAATATTTCACTTCATTGTATGGATTATTGCGGCTGATATATACATAAATGAGCAGCATTCAGTGGCTTAAGTGCATTTCTAGAAACCACTTTGATTAGAATTTATAAACTTGCAATTTTCTATGATCTATTATTTTTATGCAGGGTTGGCATACTTGACTTGATTTTTGTTCAACTTGCATGCAAGTTGACTTAATCAAAAAGTTATTTAATTTCTTTAATTTGGTCAAAATTTAGTAAATTTAAGAATCATTGACAAAAAAATAAATTTTTATTAAATCAACTTGCATTCAAGTTGCATAAAAAGCAAGTCAAGTATGCATGCAAGTTGACTCACTAAGTGATTCAGATTTTATTTAATTCGGTCAAAATTTGTCAATAATTCTTAAATTTATTGAATTTTGACCAAATCAAATAAAATTTGAATTAATTAAAGATAATTAAGTCAACTTGCAAGCAAGTTTCGAATTTTACTTTTTCAGCTTTTCTTTAATTCGATCAAAATTCTTGGTAAATTCAAAAACCATTGATTTTCATATAAAGTTACCAAGATTTGATTAAATTAAATAACATTTAACTGAATTTGAGACATTTTTGAGTAAGTCAAGTTGCGTGCAAGTTGCACAAAAAAGTCAAGTATGAACCATAATTTCATTTGATAAATTGACGAAGCTTTTCAATTGTTTTAGACACTGAAAGCTTTCAAATATTTTTTAAAAAAGTTCAAAAATTCAAAAAAATTGAAAAATTTTTAACTAAAACTTTTTTTCTTTTATTTACAGAAATACAAAAAATTGAAGCGATTAAAGAGTAAGTTATTAAGAGAAAATCAATTTTTCAATTAGCTGAAAATGAAATAAAAAAAAAAAAGATTAGCAAAAGATTAAGCACGTAAATTGATTTATTTTCTCAAAACATGACCATGAAAAGCTAATAATTATCATTGTTGTTTAACAAATCATTTGTTGTCTGTTTGGTTTGCTTACTTAGTCGAGTGTTAATTAATTGAAGAATCTCAGATGCTTTAATCAAAGGCAAGCAAGCAAGCAACAAAGTCGCTAATTCTCTCAGATGTATTTAAAAAACTTTTTTTGTTAAACAAGAATTGCGTAGTAACTATGGAGTTAAATTGCACTTTTTTTGTGTTAATAAACAATAAAAGTTTTTGATGGAAATTTTTTGACATTTGGAAAAATACGCATATTTTTGTCCTTTTCATTAGTTTTTAAGGTCAAAAGTAAAGAAGAAAGAATTACAATTTTACTATTTTACAACTCGAAAATTCTACATTTTAAAATTCAAAATTTGACAATTTAGAAAATTTAAATTTAAGTTCAAAAATCTACAACTTCAAATTTACATCTGGAATTTTTACAATTTCAAAATTTGTAAAATTGTAGAATTATTTACAACTAAAATTTTTACAATTTTCAAATCATGCAATTTCTACATCTACAAAATTAAATTTTAAATTTAGAGAAATCAAAAGTTAAGAAGTAATTTTACAGTTTAACAAATTTTACAATTCAAAAATTCTACAACTAGAAAGTTACAACTTGAAATTTCTAAAATTTCAAACCTAAATTCTACAATTAGCAATTAAAATTTTTACATCACAATCTACATCTACAAAAACAACATTTTAAAAAAAATTTTTTTAGAAATTTCTAATAGTAAAATAAAGAGAGAAATCAGAAGTTAAGAAGATTATACAATTCAAAAAATTCTACAGATACACATTTACATTTGAAGTTTTTACAACTTTATTATTCAAATTTTACAATTTACAAATTTACAACTAAAAATATTGTAAGAAAGATTCTAAGAAATTACTAAAAGAGGGAGAAGTCACTCATGTATGTATGCTTGTTGCTCATTTTGAATGTTATATTTCAACATTGATTGTCTTTATATTCGCTCTCTTACTCTTATTTTAGCCATTATAATGCCATGTAGATATTACTGTTATTGCTATGTGCATGAGAAGCATAAGAAAGATTGGAAATAGGAAAATATAGCAATTTATCCTCTTCATATCCTCCCTATACATGTGTATACATGAATGTGAGAGTTATATCACTCCAACTCCCCACACTCTCTTTCCTACATTCAACGACAGCAAACGACGATGACGACGAGAGCGGCAACATAATATACACACACACACACAATATACAGAATACAAAAAAAAATTCTTTTTCTCTTTCTCTCATTCTACCCATCAGCCATATTCAACCTTATCGCCTTATCGCATGAAACAGCAGCAGCATCCGAAAAAGTAGCGTTACAGAACATGAAAACAGATGTATGGAAAGTGGGAGAGAGTGAAGAATATTTTCCACGAGATAATTCTAGAGAATATAAAAAAATGTATATAGAGGGTGAATTTTGTGAATACTTTTTTGTTGTCATTGTGTGAGTTTGTTTCTGCTGTTGTTGAAAATGGAAATTCACATATGGAAAAATTTTTTCCCTTTCTTTCTCTATGTCAGGGATTTTGCACACAAGTGACCTTTGATGATGATTATTATTATTTTATATTGTTGACCAGACGACTCTGGAAGTGAAATTATTTCTAGATTTTTCTTCTTCATTGTCATTAATACGCGCCCACAAAAAATAGATTTTTTTCTTTCTTTCTTCTTTTTTTTTGCTTAGTTGTGAAAGAACTTTAACTTTGATGGTAAAACTAAGGTTCGTCTGTTCTAAAAAGTTCTACAAAAGTACATTGTAAAAATTGTAAAAGACATTCCACATTGATTAAAGCGCCATCTATAATTGTTATAGCAGCTTTTGTCTGATAATTTTAAAAAGCAGTAATTTCTAATTGCAAATATCAGCTTTTTAAAATTTAAGAAAAATAATAATAACCGTCATTTAAATTTTTAAAATTTCTCCTACCGGTACCGACAAAAAATTTATGAGAAATTTTGCTATAAAAATTGTAGAAAATTTTTCACATTGATCAAAGCGCCATCTACAATTTTTATAGCAAAATTTGTCGGAAGTTTTTTTTATCAGCGTCAACTGGTGAACCATAGTAAGACTTTAATATACAAATCTATGACTTCTAATCGTCATTTGAAATTTAAATCTTTGTCACACGACATGGTGATTAATAGTAAAAGAATTAAAAATTTCAAAAATAATTTTAACTGTTAATTAAAATTTGAAATTTCGCTTCATTTAACGCGTAACGCCCTCTAAAATTTTTATAACAGAATGTTTCACATGCGAAGGGTTGACAGCTTCGTAGGAAAATTTAATATTTTGTCCATTTTATTAATTTTTTCACTTTACTACTACTTTTGTTTATTTTTGTGAATATTTCACGATCAAGAAAGGTTTGAGCTCTCAAACTTTCAGTATAAACTAAATAAACTAGCAGAAATATTCTAAATAGATCTAAGAAGGCTGTTGGTTACAGAGCTGACAGATAATCTGTAAAAATCTGCGAAAAATCCTGCAAATTATCTGCTGATAAATTTTCTACAGTTTGTCAGCGGAAAATTACCTACAGAAATCTGCATAAATTCTGCAGATTGTTAGCAGATTATATGTCGATTCTGTGATCTATAATTGTTTAAGAAACCTATTTCAAGAAAATTTAAATATTTTTCAAAACTTTGTTTTGTTCTTGATTTTTCTACACTTTTCTACAATTTCAATTTTTTGACTTACTTTTACTCAAAGCTATCAGAAATTTATGATTTCTAATAAAAGAGTCACTTTCAAATTAGTAAATAATTTAATTTTAGTCATGGTTTGAAATTTAATTTTTTTCTTTCAATTGATAGTAAAAAAATTAAAATTTAATTTTAACGGTCATTTAAAATTTAAATATTTATTAAGTTACAACAAAAACATAAAACTTGTTGAAAAAAGAGAGGAAAAAAAGATTTAATTGTATTTTGACTGCAAAGTAAGCGGGTCATTGCAATGCTATTTAATTGTTTTATTAAACAAACATAAATGAATATTGAGAAGAGAGAGAGAAAAAAAGTTGCTAAATAAATTGAATGAGGGAGAAGGGAGAAATGTGTGAGAATCAAAATATTTTTATAAATACAATATTGAATTCTCATTTAAGTGAAAAGAATAATACAGTGTTGTTAAACAGGCGGCCTATGATAATATTTACAAAAAATTCCGCTATGGAAATTATAGATGGCGCTTCAAAACGATTTAAGCGCTATCTACAATTTCCATAGCGGAATTTTTTGTAATTATTTTCACAGACAATCACAGGTCGCCTGTATAACAACATTGGAATAATATTTAAAAGGGATTTTAATCTAAAAACAAATTAAATTCGATTTATAAGCAAAAAAGTGAGCAAATTTTCTCTCATTTATGGTTCATCATTATTGCCAAGTGAGTGGCTTTTAAGTCTCAAACAAAAACAAATCAATGCGGGAGTTCAATTTTCTAATGAAATTTTTATCAGATTTCAGTCAATCAAGCAAAGCAAAGAAAAAAAGGAGAGAATTTCTCACGCTTTGGATTACTTACAAGAAGAATTTTTATGTGCATGAAACTGTGCAAGTCTTGAAACATTTATCGCAAAATCGTTTTTAGCTTGAGCAGCAGCGAACACACACAAGAAAAGAAGTATAAAATATTAATGACGATAATATTTCAACTTTTCACGTTCGACAACGACGACAAGAGCGAGCGAGAAGCAAGAA
The DNA here is from genome assembly GCA_014622435.1 of Polypedilum pembai. Classification (NCBI taxonomy): domain Eukaryota; kingdom Metazoa; phylum Arthropoda; class Insecta; order Diptera; family Chironomidae; genus Polypedilum; species Polypedilum pembai. The sequence goes on from JACWBX010003755.1 coordinate 17,068, forward strand.
AATAAAGAGAATAAATTTCAGGCAAATGATGAGGTTGTAAAAAGCAATAAATGATGTTGCAGGGCAAACATCTCATAAATCTAAAGCTGCACTGTATAGATTTCAATTGAGTACTTCATGCATTTGTGTGAGTTTGTACAAACGCGATGAAGGGCTAAGAACTGTAATGTCATGTGTTCACCCTTTACTACTGCTGCTCAATAATAGTAATAAAAATCGACAATTGAGAGCATGTTATTTACACACATATACAAAAATATAATAATTTTATTATCGATATTTATGTATGACGTGATTCGGAAATGTTTTGCTTCTTTTTCTTTTCTTACTTTGTATAAAAAAAGTAATTAAAAGAGAAAATTTGAATTAAAATAAAAATGACAAAATGATTTATTGCTGATAATTTTCTTGTTGAATGTTAATTTAATGTTTGTTTAACTACAAAATGTTGTAATTAATTTATTTGCAAAGAAGTAAAAATTTCTTTTTGTTTACTAATTTTAATTTATTAAGAACTATCCAAAAAAAGAATCAATTTTTGATAGCAAAAACAGAAGAACTATTGAAACTCAAATGAAATTTTCATGGAACATCAAATGTAATAATGTTTACAAAAACATTCCGCAAGATGGCGCCTAAATCATTTTGAAGCGCCATCTATAATTTCCATAGCGGAATTTTTTGTAAATATTATCACAGGCAATCACAGGCTGCCTGTGTAACAACACTGCATCAAACTTTGATGTTATTGTAGACGTCTACGATAACAACACTGCATCAAAGACTTTTGTAAATTTATTAGATCTTTTGATAGAGTTCTTTTTCCCTTGCTTATTTGTAAGAATTAGAAGTTTCTTGTTATTTTGCAAGGCTAAGACACTCCGATTGATCGGCGATTCTTAAGATTATTGCAATTTTTTGCAAATTTTGATCTTACAAGAATTATAAGTTTAAAGCTGAGATTTTATATGAAACGCAAAAACGGTAAAAATAAACTTTAAAACCATAGAAATTATGAAACATGAGAATTTTTCTTTCTTTTTGACCAAGGCTTTAGAACTCTTTGATTTTTTATTTCGATATGCAAATCAAATAGTCTTAAGGTCTTGCTTTTGACAAATCATATTGATCCTAAATACTGAGATTGTGGATGTTGAAATTTTTCTTAGAAAATTTATTTGTGATAATTTGATATTATTATTGTTGATGTACAAAGAAAATTCTGTGAGCAATAATGACTTGAATAGATAAAACATTTTAGGCTGACACTTTGTCAGACTTTGAAATATTCGCAGCTAAATTAGTGATAAAAACATTTTTTCAGCAATCAGAAAATGCAGAACTGAATCTGACTTAGACTAGACTTGTTAAGGACACTCTTTTTCTGCTTATTTAACAATTTCACTTTATTCAAATTGATTTTGTAACGGATAATTTGATCTTGATCTCAGATTTTTTGATCTTATCTTGATCTTAATCTTTATTTTTAAAATTTGAATTTTAAATCCATTTGTTATAAAGATAAATAATTATTGAAATTTGTCAAACTTTTTAAAGTTTGAAAGGATTATGCGGATAATTTTTTTTTTCATATTTGCAAAATGCTGTATACAAAAATTTTTCCTATTCATTTTGTAACGAATAATTTGAACTTGATCTTAATTATTTTAGAACTTAATCTTGATCTTGAATATTTAAAAAAATTTAAGTTCATCCGTTAGAAAATTATTGAAATTGAAAACTTTTCTATATTTATATAATTAAAATCTCAACAATGTATATTTTACCCTTCATAACATATAAATTGTATTTAAATTTCAATATAAAGAGAGTTAATGGAAATCAATAAAAAAATTTTTTTCTACTTACATTTTAAAGTCTTGACAAAAGAAAAAAGAAGAAGAAAAAATTTCTATACAAAATAGCATTTTTTGTCTTGATCGATTCCAGAAGCGCCATTAAAACAATAAAAATACAACAACAACAAGCAAGCAGTGAAATTGAGCTCGATAAAATTTTCTCTTTACACACAACAACAACAACAGCAGAGAAGTGAGTGTTATTAATAAACTTTGTTGAATCGACGGCGGAAAAAATCACCGACTGGTGGCAAAAAAGGATTTTATTTTTGTGTATTTCGTTAGTAGACGATAATGTAGTTGTGTGTTATTGAAACTATTATGAGAAAGAAATATTTTTATCCCTCTTTTATTCATTTTTATGTCTCAACTTAATGAAACGCATTGCTCGCTCTTGACAAATTCCCTCTTCACAATGGCATGCATTAAATATTCATAAAAAAACATTTTTCATGTGCCCTCATTGAGGTCGATTCTTGATTTATTTTTCTTCTTCTTGTTTTTTTGATTGTGTTTGTTGCGCTAGTTTTTTTATTACACTGATTAATGAATTTATTTCTGGTTTTTAACTAATGCTTTGAGTGTGAATTTGATAATTTAATTTAAACAGATTCCGAAATCGTTTTGTAAATAACTAAAAATCAGCTAAAAGTTAATCGATTAATCTTTTATTTTTAATCAATTAAATTTTAGAGCCCGAAATCGACTTAACTACAAATTTTTAGTCGACTTTAGCCTCTGCTAACTTTACTTGATTTTCAGTTAGTTGCAATGAGTTTGGTTAGAGCTTCTCAAAATCCCGATCCCGATTTTTCAAAAATAAAAATTTGCCTACATTTGGGGAAAAAAATTTCGAAATCTGAGGAGAAAAATTTTTCATTAAAAAATTTCAACATTTTCGAACAACGTTTTATATGTAAATTTAAGATTCTCATGACTAAAAAATTTTTTTGAAAAAAGTCATAAGAATCTTAACTTCGGGAAATTCCGATCTCGAGTGAGAAGCCCTAAGTGTGGTCATTTTCCAAGGCAAAAGAACTTTCAATTTTTGCCACTTTTTGCAACGTTTTACGTAAGTTCTTTTGCCTTGATTTTTTCTTGCCATTTTAACCTTGAAACTTTTTCTGGCAGAAAATTTTCATATTCGAAATATGAAATTGACTTTTTTAGGAAACATTCTTAGAAGAAAATTTTCTGCCAGTAAAACTTTCAAGTTCAAAATGGCAAGAAAAAATTCCTTGTTGAAAAATTTTTTGTTCAAAATTTTTCCATTATAAAAGTTTTCGTCCCATCTGAATTAATTGCACAAAAAAATTTAATTAAATCGTAATTGGAATTCAAAACGGATTCAAACTCTGAATTTAATTTATAGGATTAAAAATTTTTAAAGGCAACGAATGTAAAATGACGTCATTCATTGATTCTATATTAGACATTAAAAGCAGTTTCCAAGTATGAGAAAATTTTTACCACGCAAACCAATAAGTTCTTCCTACGTTTCAGTTCTAAGAAAAACACTTTTCAACTTTTATATTACCTCTGTGAAGTTGGCCGAATTTCATCATAATTCTAAATAGAACTTTCATGTTTTGATCAAAATTTCTTGTCAAACTTTAAATTGAGTTTTCAACCAAATGGTAAGAAAAAATTTTTAATACTTGATAACTTCGAGTTAAACAATCAAGACTCAAGTTGCATACAAGTTGCACAACAAGCAAGTCATGTCTCATGACTTATCATTGTACCAAGCATTAACTAAGCATGGACAAATTGATTTCCCTTCCCATAAACCCTTTCGCTAGGGAGCTACAGTGCCATTATTAGACGTTTAAGAGCAACCACTAGCTCGATATATTTACTGTCCATCTCTGGACGAATTCGGATTTTTTGCAATAGTGAAGGCGCATCAACAATCTTCCTCCGGATTAATCTGTTTTCAAGGGTTCTCGTTCCAATGCACTTTTCATGGTGATCATTGAAAATTTTCATTCAGATTCCGAAAAATCAATTTGCCTTCATTTTTTGCTGAACAGTCAAGGTATCAAAACCTTACAAATGTCTGGAGTAGAGGCTGGGATTGTCCACAACCTAACTTTCAAAACCAGTGCTTTAACCATTACACTCAAAAAAAAATTTACTAGAAGTTAGTGATTTTGTATGAAAAATTTCACTAACGTCTAGCGAATATATGACCACTAACATTTTAGCGAAATTTACTAAAAAATTAGTGAAATCAGCTACTAATAGTATAGTAAAATTCACTAATGTTTAAAAGAATTTTTTTCCAAAAAATTTCACTAAATAATTAGTGAAATTCACTAAAATATTAGTAAAAAGTTCATTAAATTTTTAGTGATTTTCTCTAAATTTCTAGTAATGTTTGCATTCACAAGATTATTAGTGAAAATCACTAAAAGTCTAGTGAAAAAATGAATTTTTACAATTATTTTAGAAAATTTTACTACTTTTTAGTGAAATTTTTTCTCTGAGTGTAGGCTATCGAGGCACTTAATTGCTCGACTTTATATTATAACTTCAAATTTTTCTTATTTGAAATAATAAACCTAAAGAGAGAAAGCATAAAAAAGGAAAAAAATTCATTGACATATCACGTAAATATTTTCCCTAAAGTAACATTTTCTTATGTAACAAAGCAAAGCAATCATTTTAATGTGGTGGCATAGAAAGAATTAAAATGATTGAAAATTTTGTCTTTTCTTCCCCTTTTTTGTATGACACAAGCAGCTTTGTCTATGATAAAACTTGGTCAACATCTTACATAATTTATTTTTCTTTCAAGTGAATCCTTTTCATGTTTTATGCATTCATGGATGTAAGAAATAAAGGGTCAAGATGAAGAATGAATAAAATTTTACAATTACTTCTAAATCCCTGTACATTGCCTACAAATTTTCTATTTAAAAGTTTATACAAAAAAAATCGATTTACGTGTTTAAGTTGAAAATGTGATGATAAAAAAGCTCATTTGTGTCATTATATAAGTGCATGCAAGTGCAACAATAAGTAGAAAAATGACAAACAAATTATTTTTATTGAGATTTAATTTGAGCTTTTATTGTTGCATTAAATTTTCTATTTTTTATTCTCGAGTGGTCAAGGATAAGTTAGATTTTTTTTCATTTATATACTTTAATCATGCCATAAGACAGTTAATATAAAATATTTTTTGATTACTCGAATTGGTTACCAATTATGATATAAATTTTTTTCAACTAGTTTCAAAATTCCAAACTTTTTCATATTTAATTAAAATTTAAGTTTTTCCTTGTCTTATTTTTAATCAACTAAAATTTAATTGAATTTAGCTAGTCGTGATTGAAATAAAAAAAGTTTTCGGACTCTGATAAAAAATTAATAAACACATGTTGAGCAGTTGAGTGCCTCGATAGCCGAGAGGTTATAGCACTGGTTTTGAAAGTTAGGTTGTGGGCAATTCTGGATCAATTCCCAGCCTATGCCTTCAGACATTTGTAAGGTTTTGATACCTTGACTGCTCAGCAAAAGTGAAGGCAAATTGATTTTTCAGAATCTGGATGAAAATTTTCAACGGACACCATGAAAAGTGCAAGTAGAACGAGAGCCCTTGAAAATAGATTAGTCTGGAGGAAGATTGTTGATCCGCCTTAACTATTGCAAATATCCGAATCGTCCAGAGATGGACAGTAAATATATCGAGCTAGTGGTTGCTCTTAAACGTCTAATTATGGCACTGTAGCTTCCTAGCGAAAGGGTTTATGGGAAGGGAAATCAATTTGTCCATGTTTAGTTAATGCTTGGTACAATGATAAGTCATGAGACATACATACATGTTTCCAGTTTCGTTTGAAAAATTTTAATTTGTCAAGGCACGAGAAAAATAAGTTTTATCTTAAACAAGGCCTGAGAACTCTTTTTTGCTTACTATGATTATTTTTTGACTTTTGTTGAAATTACGATTTTCTTATCATAATTTTTACTTTTTTATGATTGAAATAAATGATTGTGAATTAAAATATCTGCCTAAATATGGCTAGTTTACAAAATTTGGAATCAAAAATTTTTGAAAGAGTTCTCAGACCTTGATCACAAATTTTCAATTTTCTAAAAATTCGATGTATTCTTGGAAGATCAATCAGAATTTTTTTTCGGTAAAATTTTTAATTGAAATTTTTGCTATTTCCACTAAAGAATTGATGAAAAAACACGAAAAGTTTAAAAAAAGTTCAAGTATCCGTAACATAAATAGTATTTTGAAGTAAATTAAAATAGACATCAATGGATTAAGAGTTCTGAGCTGCCTTGATGGGTGTCAGTGGTAAGACGCTGGCCTAGCAAGCTGATGGTCCTGGATTCGAATCCCGAGGTGGAAGCCTTGAGG
>JACWBX010003755.1:23324-38756 GCA_014622435.1 Polypedilum pembai
AAGAATCTATAGTTTTTAAGAAAATTCTATTTAAGTTGAGTGATGTTTGAAGCTACTGTTTAATACAAGTTGCTACCAGTTATTACAGTTGTAACACATATTTTTAATATTTTAGGGCTTAGAGTTCTGAGCTGCCTTGATGGGTCAGTGGTAAGACGCTAGCCTAGCAAGCTGACGGTCTTGGATTCGAATCCCGAGGTGAAAGCCTTGAGGATTCTGAATTTTCAGGTATTTTTCACGCTCAGAACTTACTGCTTTCGGATCGCAGTATAAAAGGTAAGGTCCACCAACGAATATTAGGCTCATCCCCTGTCTTCATTAATCGTATCGTCGGAATGATGAATGACTCGTTGTGTGACGGAACACGCTTTAAATTGGAGCAGTCACATACAACGCCCTACGCTTCACAGTGGAGTAACAGGAAATCATCATCATCATCAGCACAAAATTTTTGAGTGTTTCAATGTTCAACACAGTTTTTGACTTTTTTAATGCTCAGTATAGTTTTTTAATAGTTTCATTTTGCATTTGATTTTTCCTTTTAAAGAATAAAGTCATATGTAATTGTATTTTTTTGATACCACTATTTAAACTTTAGTCAAATGTTCATATCGCATAAAAATTACACAACAAATGATGTAAAATTTAAAAAAGCAATTTTCTCGGTCTGGTAGTGTCAACATATGGTTAATTACACGAAAATGGTTAATTTTAAAGAACAATATTTTTGCAACTCAATGGACTGTACACAGCGAGTCTGATTTAAAAATGTAAATATATCACATATTCATGAGTGTGTATGAAAAGACAAAAGAAGATTATGCACATAATTTATTATAGTAAATGATCAAGAAGCGAGTTGAAGTCTACAATGGCAAGCATCATTTCCTTGAAAATTCTTACATTGATGTTACTGATCTCATCAGTCTTGCAATAAAATAATTGTTGTTCACATTTGCATAATGTGAGAGATCTTTTCGTGAAGATGCACATGAATCATGCATTTTGGTATGTTTTTAAAAGTGTCACAATTTATTTAAGATCTCGATGAGAGTTTAATTAAATTTTAATCATCATTAAATTTGGATTTATTGTCATAGACTGCATAAATTAAAAAATATTGTCTACACTGTATGACATTAATGTGCATCATAAATAGCACCATAACCTCCTCCTTGATGTCTTTAAGAGCAAATACTTAAATTGCCGTGCAATAACATCTTTAATTAAATTCAATTCCGTTCGACTATTGACCTGTATTATCACCTACGCTGCCTTTCTTTTTTAAAATGTATATGTTTAAAATTTGTTGCCATGGTTGAGCACTTTTTGGTGCAACAATTTTCATTTATTTATCTTCATTCTCAATGTGTGTTCTTATCATCATCACATCATTAATATAAATAAATAATAATGAGAAATTTTACAACACCTGTTTATATGTGCATCACATTTACTAGCTAAATTTAAAATTGTATTTAGATAAAGTTGCTATAATTGTGGAGAAATGAAAAATGATTGAAAATTGCAATTATTACACTCAATTAAGGCGAAGAAAGGAGATGGCGCAACAGATGGTGATAATCTTTGATGATCCCTTCTCGACTTCATAATTGAGTGACAAAAATAATTAAATTAATATATGTGCATGAATCAAAGTGCGCAACAGACAACATTGTTGCAAATTTTCACTAACATTGCTTCACATGCACTTCTCTACTTCTCTCTCACACTTGAAACTGCTCTTGTTTACTCATTATCGGTTTAATATTTTTGACCATTAACTTTAATCAACAAGCCGATTTTAACTTCTTCTTTTTTTCATCAGTTAAAGTGCAAAAAAAAATAAGAAAAAGTGAAAAATATTTGTATGATATGATCTTCAAAAAATTTGAGTTGAAATAAAAAATCTTTTCTATAAATGTATAAAAGCGACAGCAGCAACGATCAATGCGCTTTTTTGGATTTTTTTAAAAATACACTTGCAAAAAAAGTGAGAGCAAAAAAAATTTCCTAACACATTTGTAAACGGCAGTCAGTCAATACACGAGTGAATTGAGAGAGCAAAAAGAGAGAGAATAAATTTTTCCTCAATAAGTTTTAAAAAAAATTGCAGTTTGACTACATTGTAACGGGAGGTGAATAAAGTGAGTGAGCTAACTCTGATATATTGCTTGCAAATTTTTGTCTCTTTTTCGCGTAAGTTTAAATTATTTTAGTTTATTCAATTACTTGTTATGTTGAAATTCGTTAGAATACTACAAAATTGACCTTGAAATTTTTATTCTTTATTCTTCATGACGCTTAGTTCTCTTTTTTTATTAGGCTTCTTTTTAATTTGAAAACAATTTTTTATTTCTCAACTAGCAGTAATTGCTGCAAGTACTGACTGTAGTCGCATACGTAAAGAGAGAAAAAATTGCATACATGCAAGCCTAAATTTTTTTTTCTTCTTTTGCACTTTATAAGTATTCTTTTTACAAATACAGAAAGAAGCGTAAATATATAAATATAAATTTAAATTTAAAATAAGAAAAAAAAATCAACATTGAGAGCTATCTCGTTACTCCTCGAATACATTGTATGTATTTCACATTTTCTTGCTTGCTGTGGAAGAAGAAAGTTGATTTAGTTCAATATAGAACAATTTGAGTGTCGCATTCAATAGTGCTGTTTTGTGTAATCAGTGCAACGGCTGATTAATAATCGAGAATAACTTCCGCAACTTTGTTTCATTCTAAGCCAATTGTACCCACAAACGGATAATTTATTAATATGAATTATTAATTAAATTGTTTCGTAACGCCATTTGACTCATTTAAATTTAAAGTGCATACGAAATTATCACACGATTCAATTTTTCGCAGCAATTTCGTGCCTTTTATACGGTCAATCTGTTACAGATGTAAGTAAACTTGTTCAATGTTATTAAAAAAAAATTTGATTTGCTCACTTGAGTTCAAATTTTCTTCGTTTATCGTAAAATCTTAATTTATTAAGTACTATAAATATTTAAAAGTCATCGATGCATTGAGATATCTATTGAAAAAGTACGCACAAATACATGCTTGCTAGTTGCACTTACATGAAAATTCCGATGCTCTTTGAAGTGAGATTTTAAACTCATTGTTTAAGAAAAATCATTGTTTTCTCTAAAATGATTAAATAGAAAAATTTTTTAACGGTAGTTACAGGTATTTAACAAGATTTTTCAAGGGTTGTTCTTTCAATTAAATTTGAAAATTTATAATCAACATCAGAGTTGGAAAAACAGAAATCTGCTAACAGAATCTGTCACAGATTTTGAGAGAATCTGTTTTGTCACAGGAAAATCTGTAATCAGATTTTAAAAGATTTCCAACCCTGGTCAATATCATTTCTTAATTAAGTGTCAATCCCCTGATTAGATACACTTTATTGCAAATAAAAAATCTCAATATATTTGAATGAAAGATTTTGCTTGTGCAAAAGTGAGAGAGAGAGAGAGAATCTACGATGAAAATAAAAACAAGAAAGAACAATTAAATTAGTTGAAGCTTAGATTGTTGCAAACTAAACTTTGTACGTGTTCACTTCTAAGAATAGAATGCCATCGTATATAAAATGTTGCTGTTGCCACGATTTATGTAAAAGTCGAGAGATCGATCGTTGCAGTTAAATGTAGACACATACATATATTCGATTTGATATTTACATATGAAAAATTACTCGCATGTATATGATTTATCGTTAAGGATGTGAACATTTCGATATTAAGAAAGAGATCGATCTTGATAATGTATGAAATTCCGTAATGTGGATACGAATTCATGTATTTTCGATGCAGCATGCAAAAAATTTTTCTCTTTAAATTGTAATTAAAAGAAACACAAAATTAAATTTTTTATGACTTTTTCTCTCGCAATTTGGAGCATGTTATAGGAGAAAACGTGATTTGCAACAATGTTGACTATGTGAAGTGTCTACATGAGACATATCTAGATTAATTTCAATTAAAAAAATCATAACGATATTACGAGCTTGTCAGTTTTCATTATCATTTTTTATTCGTGATTATTGAAAGTTTAAGCCTTATCATTTTTTATATGGTTAAAATTTTTAACTTACTAAAAGAAACAATAGCGCCTTTTTTCTTTGAGGAAAATGCGCTAAAAATCCTGAAGTGATTTTAGCAGAGTTGTAAATGTAAAATCTACTTTAAAGCTTTTGGTTACAGTAGATTTTGACTACAGGCTACGAACCAGTAGTTTAACAACTCTGGATTTTAAAGTAAAGTCATTGAATTTCTGATAGAATTTTACAAGGGTTCAGCACTTTCATGCAAGTTGCAAAATTTGCAATTTAGTGAATAAAAAAAAATTTAATAAAATTTAAGGGAAAAATTGTTTGGATGGAATGAAAACTTTCAGCTGAATTTTACGTACCGAAAATTTTTGGCTAGAAAAAATTTCGGTACGTCAAATTTCAGCCGAAAATTTTCTCAACCAATTTTTTTTGGATGAAGTTTAGGGAAATTTTTAAAATATTGTTGACCATTTTTGAGTAAAACTCAAACGAAAAGTTTTGGCTAGAAAAGTTTTCCCAGATTTTTTTCCTTGCCGAAAATTTTCGTTAATCCAAACAATTACAATCAAATTAGAAAGCAAGATAAAGAGAGAAATTTTTAATTTATGTTTTCGAAAAAGGATATCAAAATTTTCAAAAAAGCTTTCGAAATTACAATTTTCACTTTTTCTGTCTGGATTACCAGAAATTTAATTTATTTAGAATAAAACTTAGTAAATTTAGACATGTTTAAATAACTATTGAATTCATTCACATATTAACTGAAATATTTTCTAAGATTTAGAGACGTTTTTAGATTTTGCAACTTTCATTCAAATTGCATGCATTTCTAAATTCGTGTTAATTTAGTGAATAAAATAAAAAATTTCAAAGTGTCTAAGTTTCTTTGTCCTGTTTTACAACTTTAATTGATTATCAATTTATCAAAAAAACCTTTCATCATCAAATATTAAACATAAAGCTTATGTCATTAAAATTTAATTCAAAGCGTGAGAAATTTTTATCATTATTCAGTATAAAGTATAAACTGAAAAGAGAGATGACACATGATTCTCTACTTGTAAATGGAGAGTGTCTGTTACGATGACAATGTAGATTTTGGCACGTGAGGAATGAAATGATCTAAAACGCGTTTCACTCTATAAATATGAGAATATCTTATCTTGAGTTCTAGAGGCAATTGCAACTGTAATCAAGTCAGTGTCCAATTTACAGATTATTCATGTAATAATGCAATTAAGTAAGGAAGAAAAAAAAGATTAAAATAGCAAACAGATAACGATAACCTTAATTTATTTTATTAATAAATATTTATTTTTTGCTTAATCATATCTTAAAGAACATCTCGCATGTATGAGTTGCTGACATTAGAGGCTAACTGCAAGTGTATACACACAATAATATCTCGCAATTTTTTTTTGTTTCCTTGTTGCAAGTGCTTTCTACATGATTGCACAATAATATTCATGAGAATAATTAATTGAGAGGTTATCGCGTCAATGGTGACACTGCAGGCCTCTTTTTTTCCTTTGTTTTTGCAAACAATTGAATCGCAACAGTGAGAGGAGTTACAGAGCAAAGCAGAAAACTGTTAATTTATTTTTTAAACAAATATTATCATTACACTTTTCAATATTTGCTTTGTTTGCAAGGAAAACTTTGAGGATTTAGTTTATTAGGGCATTGATGATGATTAGGTAATAATAGACTAATCATGAACAAGATTTGTTTAGATTTCAATTACGAGGCTTCAATGTAAATACTTTAAAAAATAAATAGCAACAGTGATAAACATTAAATGAGTTGTAAGCAGCAAACCGATGAAATGCACCTGTAGCGCAAGTAATGGACACAAGCAGTTAACTACACATAATTTATTATCATAATCGTTGATTTAAAAAATTAATCCAATGTCAACCTACACACTCTAGCATTGAATCCAACATATATTACTATAGTGAATTCAGACAGGGTTAAAATATGTGATAAATTTTTTTTAACGTATATTTTCTGGCATAATGATTTGACAAGGGGAAAATATCTCTGACGAAATACGAAAAAATAACGAAAATGACGAGAATAACGAAAAGTGACAAAAAAATGACGAAAGAAAAATTTTGTTCAGATTTTCTCAAAAATTCTGGCGTTTTGGCTCTTATTATGTATTTAGAACACTTCTTTAGTGTCATATTAATGTAATCCTAGTAGTATAGGAGCCGGAAAACTTGTTTAAATTCAATTTTGTGAAAGAATTTTTTACAAGATTTTTGTTTACAAAAAATGAAAAAGAATAGCGAAAAACGACCAAAAAATTTGTTCAAATTTTCTCTGCAATTTCAACATTTTGGCTCTTCTAATGTATTCAGAAAGATTTTTTATTGTTGTATTAATGTAATCTAAGTGGTATAAGTGCTGGGAAACTAGTTTAAATTCGATTTTGGTTACAAAATGTTTGTTTACAAACAGTGACGAAAACGACGAAAAAATAGCGAAATTTTAAAATCTTTCGTCAGAGTTATTTTCCCCTTGTGATTTGATTTAAAAATTTAACGACATTTTTGATTCTTTCAAAATTATTTTGTATTTGACCATTCACACTACAATCAGTGTCAGCATATCTTTGCTAATTCATTATAGTCATGCTATTTAATAGCAGTAGGTGGGCGGCACTTTATTGCTTCCCATTATAATGTTTATAAATCAACGAGACTCTCTTTATCCAGGCGAGGACACTCAATCATCTTTAATGATCTTTTATGATCTTTTGCGATCTTTTATGATCTTTCAATCTTTCAAAATTTTGTAAATTTGTACATTTTGTGACAGAATTTTACTACAAAATTGCTTTGACGATTTATTTTATGCTCTTTTTATTGGTAAAACCATTTTATTCATTGAGAAATCAAGTAAAAATGAAGTTTGAATTTTTGTTTTGAAATATAAAACTTTTGAAAAATGTAAACAAAAAAGAAAATTTTATTTTCTGCTTAAATAAGCATTTAAACTGCATTATATTGCTATATAATGATAAAATATGATAGCATAAGCCTTTCTTGAGCATTTTAAATTATTTTTTTGAAAGAAATATGTCTATTTTATCAAAAACAAAAATGTGTGATCTTTTGTGATCTTAAATGATCTTTAATGATCTTTTGCGATCTTTTGATCTTTTATGATCTTATCATGATCTTTCGTGATCTTTTTTCGAGTGTCCTCGCCTGGCTCTTTATTCATTTATCGATGGTAGCTGTGTAAAAGAAATATCGCATCCATGATTGATTGTTTACATTAAATTCTGCCATAGGCTAAAGCGATAATCATCAATGGCTGGGTAGGATCAAATGTCTTTTCACACTGTGTGCGCGAGTGAGATCTTGCACAGTCATGTTACATTGTTTCTCACTCGACAGACACTTTTCAAAATATTTTCATTTTCTTCCTTCTTTTTCTTTCTCTTTTAATTGCGATTGTCATTGTGATTTTCACTTATGACTTTTTGGCGCAGTTTCTTAAGCTTTTAAGAGAGACTAATTGTTGATTGATATGTGAATATGCATTAAAATAGTTCACTGTTGTTATCGTCTACAATCGTTTACTTAGACAGATATATACATGTAGAAATTGTTTATGTAGACGAAAAAAGTTGTCTATGATTTACAAATTTGTCTACGTAGACAAAAATTTACGCGTAGATCTAGACGTCTATGATAACAACATTGAAATAGTGTAATGACCTCATTTTTTCCTTCTCAAAAATAAACTTTAACTAATTATTTGTGAATTCTTTTTGTCCAAACATTCGAATAAATGCGCACATGCCAACACTGAATATTTCCACATAATCAACTTATTTAAAAGAAAAATATTAAATTAATGATGAACATGATTAGACACTCACGATTGGATGTATGAATAAATGAAGAAAAAAATTCTCTTCCTGATTTGTTTTTAGAAAATAAGTTTACATATTTGAGTAAAGGAAATCAACGATGTTTGAGCTAATTTTATTTATTATACATTGGTTAAATCTTAGACACAAATGGAGCAAGCGATAATAGGAAACAAGAAAAAGAAAAAGTTTTGTGCAAATAAAAGTTAGAAGTCAAATGGAATTTTTAATTCACATCATTTTTCATAGATCCATCAAGGTCATGCAAGCGTCAGTTATAATCTCTCTTTGACAGAAAATGCAATTGTATTTGTTGTCTTCTTTTCTTTTCTCCCAACTGATTTTTTCTAGTCAGCGCCGAGAGAAGAAAAAAAATGTGCATTTAGCACATGATAATAAACCCACACACACAGTTATTGAAAATTTCTGGCTGACTGTACACACTCGGCTTTTTTAAAATGCGATACAGCAAACACTGACATTCGAAAGATTGCAGTAATAAATTTCTTTTTATATATCGCGTCTCTTTACTTATATATATATAGAGCTTATAATATTCTGATACAATGTCATATAAGCGCACTCTAACTGACTGCCGTTTTTACTGTTCAAAATAAAATGACGCTTTCTCATTATATGAATGCGAGTGGCTAATTAAGTTATAATGAAAGAGGACTGCCTTTCGCTTGTTTCTCACTGTTCGTGTCCATCCTTTTGCATCAATTAAGCCGCACATGAATGGATTTGATTCAAAATATTAACTTCAAAATGTCAAAAACTTCCTGCATCAAACGACTCTCATACGTTTATGCAAATTAATATTTAATGCTGCAGTTTTTATGTGAAATCATAAACTTTCAAGATTATTGCATATATCCTTGTGATGCTCTCTAGTTGACTTCTTCTAAATTATTTTAATGCATTTCACTAAAACTAAATAGCTTTAATTAAGTAAATATCATTTAAGATTTAAAATCCAAGCTAAATTGAGAAAAATCACTTTAAGTCTCATAAATATAATCAATAAGCGTCAGTGACAAGCATTCAAAGTCTAAATATAATTCTCATCTTCATTTCTTGACGAATCGAATTTGCAAATGAGCAGTTGACATTTTCATCTGTTTTGATACAAAATAAACAAGAAGTTTGTATTTACAAAATAAATAAATATCAGAAGAGCCAGAGTGAGAACGAGAGAGAAAGAAATTATTGGAAAAGTGTCAAAAAAATTATTAATCTAATCATCATGAGCAGGAAGAAAGGAAAGTAAAAGAAAGAGGGCGGCAATTAATAGCAACTAATTTTATACTTCGTTACATTCGTAAAAGAGTGACAACATTTTCATTGCACGTGCTTCCACTAATTTCTGAGATGCGCAAAAATTTCTCGGACTTTTCCTTCTCTACGAATAAACAATTTATTTATCGCAGAAAAAAAAATCAGAAGTGCAGAACAGCAACTAGTTGTCGAAGATAAAACTCGATAAATAATTGTTGTATCGAAGAGCAAACAGAAACGTGACATGAGTAGTGAACTATTTTGTCCAGAATGTACTTCAAGTCTATTCATTAGCTCACAACTTTTTTTTTTCTTTTTTATCATATCGTTGTACAGCTACTGGAAAATAAACTTTTGCTATTTGCTGTTCTTTTCATACTTGATTGGACATGAGCACACAAACATGAATCACTGCACTGCAAATGCGAAAGACCAACATGAAGTGTGATCTTATCAGCAGTTAAAAGCATAATACATCTGGAAGAGTGCGAAAGAAAGAAACATGAAAGCAATGAATGAGAATTATTATTAATGCTTTTTTAAGTGATCATGTCTGAGATCTCTTTCTCTCACTCATATGGCATGAAATATTGTTACAATAAATTTTATTTTACACTTTTTAAATGCAATTTCTATCCAATTTGTGCACTACATAATTCTTTCTAACATTGATACTGCTACGTATGCTGGTGTTTCACATTTTGTTGAACTAAAGATAATCGATAATTGATTTTAATTTCTTCTTCATTAGTTATTAAAAGTTTTCACGGAGAAAAAAGTTTTTTTAACTGGCATAAATTTAAAAAGAAACCTTTGTAACTTCTTCTCTGTGTTAAAATTTCTTATGCAAGTAAAAATCTTTTTGAATAATAAATCTTCACTAAACATCTTCATGATGTCAAAATAAAATTCAAAAAATTTTCAACTTTGACAAATGTATTCAAAGCATTCTGAGTTTCATCATTTAATGGTAAATTTTTATTTCTAACCAAATTTATTCATTTTCTCAACCAATGAGGAATTTTATGAAGTTATCGAATATTAAATTTAAGATTCATATAAATAATTAAATACAAACTTGTCCTTTAAAATTGAATAAACTTTTTATTGCCATTGTTGTGAATAAACATCATTCCTTACTGTCTATCTCACATAGTTTGTTTTCAAATCATGAAAATTAAAAAATAAAAAAAGATTGTGTAATATAAAGTAGACGAATGAATTGCATTTTTCTGCTGCTTTGCACTTACAAATATCTACACGAAATTAATAGTTTTAATCGATAGCTCGCCTTGAGTTGCTCTTTAATTTTATTTTACTGCTTCCATAGCCATACATATGCAAATGAGATTATTTTTTTATACTTTTTTCTCTCTCCTCTTTTAGTTATTACTCTTTTCTGTTGCGACTTGCAGTGTGTCGTTAAAAGAAAATTATTAGAAGGCAGTTGAGGGAATTTAAATGTATGTGCTCAATGTAGATATCGCCATATTTAGCTCTTTGATGTAATAAAAAATTATAAAATATAAAATATCAGAGTATCAGTATGAAAAACAATAATTCACGCGACATTAAGAACTTATATGTATAAAAAGAACGAGACGGAAAGGAAGTTTAAAGTTTTTATTTTTGATGTTCTCGTCTGTAGAAGTAAAGCAATGGATAAAGGAGAGTTCTTTAAGAGCAAGAGAAGAAAAGAAAATTTTATTTGATGACTCTTTTCAAAATTTGAAATATGTAACTTTTATGACTTTTGTATTAGCGTTTCTGAACAACATAACATAAATTGAATAAAATTATGAGTCAGAATAATACATTGTTGACTTGTTTATGTTACTGGACAATGAATATGATTCTTAGGTGATTAATAAAAAAAAAAATTAAAATAGTTGTTAGATTAGTCTAAAGCCACTCATAAAAATTCAAACAGTTTTTAAGTCTATTGTGCTCAGCACTTTGTGTTTTAGTGTTTAGTGCTCAGCATTTAGTGTTTTGTTCAGCACTTTATTTTTGAATTTTGAATGCTCAGCATAATACTTTTGTGTGTTTTTAATTCAACATTCTAATTTAAGGAGTTTTTATTTTCATCACCCTGATGTTTGAAATATTACCGCTCAGTGTCTGAGTGTTCAAATATTAAAACACAGAGTGCTGAACACTTAGTATTTGAATCTCTTTTGGTGCTCAGTTTTTAAATACTATTAAAAAGAGAGTCAAATAGTAATCGAAAAGAGTTCAAAATATGAAAAATTCATTTCAGCAATTCTGAAACAAAGATGAAATACTTTAAATTTTTTCAAAAAAAGAATTCGATGACATGTTAAGATAAAATATTCTGTCGTAAACATTTTGCAGAGTTAATGAAATTCAGTGTCACTGAATACCTATCAACAAAGAGGAATTGCTCAATATATTTTACACAAAATTAGCATACAAATTAGAAAAGAAATTTTATTCAAACTCGAAATCCTAAATATTTTTGAATAATCAATTAATGTATGATCACCATGATTTCAAAGAAAGTTAATGACATCAATCTAATTCTAATTGTAAATGTTTCATAAAGACAAAATAATTCTTCTTTTCACTTATTCGATATATTTCACGAATGATTTCTTATTGTTGTTGTTTAAGAAGAAATTATAAATTGAATGAGCGGCAGAAAAATCATTTTGTGCGGTTGAATTGTGCTGCCGTAAAGAATGAAAAGAGAAATGAATAAGAAGATAAAACGAGACTCGAGTTAGCAACAATGTTGTATTCACTTCGCGTCAGCTTCGCGATTTCTTTTCATCTGTGTTTGTCATCATCATCGGTTCTGATGGAATTTGTATTTGTGTATTGCAAATAAAATTGAAATCAAAAGAGAATCAAGAGAGAGAAGAAAAAAAATCTTTCTTACTTCAATGTATGCACATTTTATTTATATCGAAAGAAACGAGCAATGAGAAGAATAAAGTGACAATTTTTAATGTAATATTATCATTTAGGTGCGCCTCACAATGCAAATAGCTTTCGTTTGAATCAATTAATCCTTGTCATATTCAATATTTACATTTATGCGACCCAACAATTTCTCAATGTCATGATTGTTGATATTATACATAAATATTTTTCAAAAGCACGTGGAAAGTTGCATACAACATGTCGCGCAACATTTTCTCTCTCTCTCTCGTTGTATTGCATACAACTGAAAATCTTTTCTCTCTTTAGTCTTGCTTCCTTTTCTCTCTATTCTACATTCGGGAGTAAAGAAAATTCCGAATGATAAAAAAAAATCTTTTTGTTATTCGGAAAACAATGTGCATACAAAACGATCACAACCGCTTTTATACACTGTTGATCATTTTTCTCTTCCTTTTTTCCTCTCTCGCGTACTCTTTCTATTTCATTCTTGATAAATGGTATTCGCTCACTGTGCAAAATACAAACTTTGTAGTGACTTAGTGTCCGTATATACATATAGTTTAAAATATATATATTGTAATATTTTTCCTTTGTAGTTGTTCGTGCAACATCTACATACACTGTAAACATATTTTAAAATTGTGCTGCTTTCATCGTGTTTTAGTATACAATCTGATACAGTCGAGAGCGCATCGCATTAAAATTTCGCTTTTCGTCTTTCGTGAAAATAAGAAATATTTCCTTATTTTTCAAGGAATAGCACTTTTTGTGTGTAAAAATAGATAAATAAAAGGAATTATTTTATCTGTGACATTTTTGAAAAGAATAAAAAAAATTTGAATACATTGTTTGACATTGTCATAATAAAAAATTAATTAAATAAAAACTTTTCTATCGCGTAAGTGAAAGAATATTAAACGCACAATGTTTATAGTGAAATTCTCAAATTCATTTCAACTCTTTTGCTTGTGACATTTGAAAAATATAACTTTTTAAAAGGAATTAAATCATCGTGCTATGAATGAATTAAACTAAAGAAAAGAAGAACAAAAAAATTCTTGTTGTGCTTGAAATAAAAAAAATCTTCTTTTACTCGCATTTTGTTTATGTTTGAAAGAATTCTTATTATTCTTTGATGAATTAAAATAGGAAAAAAGAAATCACGTCGTAAAAAAATGTTAGTATAAATTTATTTTGACTAAGCATTTAAGAAAAATCTTAATATGACCTTAAGAATTTAATTTTAATAAATTTATGTCATTAAATTATCTCCAGCAGGGAGAATAACCTAATTTCTTGGTTCCTCGAGTTGCATTAAAAAGAAAATGGTTCAATTTCACCATAAATTCGATATTTTTGTATTGCGGCTTCATGGAACATGTATTCTCTTGATATAAAAAAGTATTTCAGGCTCACTGCCGCTACAACAATCTTGCATTTTTCTGAATTTTTTTAAACACAAAAAAATGAATATGTCATTAACCGGTCTTTTTTCTTTTGCTCTGTTTTATCTTTCATTGCCTTTACTTGCAGTCCAACTTTATCACATATGAATTGATACATTACCTCTGCATATATATTAAATTAAGCTTGTTAATGTTGTCTGTTTACTTTTCTGCACATTCCTCTTATTAACATTATCGGTGATTTTTTTTTAGAAGCATAAATTATAGACTTTATCTTAAGTCATTCATAATTCAAACATACATATGCACTGGCCTAATTGAAATACTCACTTAATGTGATTTATGATTAAAATGTTAGATGAATTTATTTTTATAAAAAAAATTAGTTGTGAAAATTTTTCTGCATTGTGGCATTTTAAAAATCTTGTTATATTTATGACATCGAATGTGTTACTATATAAGAGAAAAAAATTGCCAACATGTGCTTGTGCTGATTTGTTTGTTTTTATTTTGTTACTGTAGGAGTGGCAATAAAATCTTATTTCTTTAGACTTTAAATTGAATTTTTTTTTTTGAATTTTTTCAATCAGTGATGAAAGATAAAAATTATTGAACCAAAATAATAATGACTTCATAGCAAATTCATTGAACTTTCAACAAACAACTGAATTTAAATTTCTTTTTATATACGATAATCTCGAAAGCTAGCAACACATATCCTTCAAACCATTCAGCCTAAACAACAACAATATTCCCAAGAAATTGAAAAGAAGTGGGTGAAAATAAAGAAAGTATTCCAACAAGTGGCAACAGCAAGAAGCCGGAAAAATTAAAAGAAAATCACATTTTTTCCACTTCAGCGACAAATTTTTTTCCTCATTTTAAAATATGCACTGTGGAAAGCATAGTCAAAGGACAAATTATAAATCACTAGTATGTGAAATGCATACAATGTTGCAAGTGTAAATAATCCAATGTTGCCATATTTTTACTAAGCGAAATGCTTTAAAGAAAAAAAGTTCAAGAAAAAAAATGTGAAACTTGTTTTACACCGAACTTCTCCCTCTTTCTCTGGACTCGCATCACCACACTTTATTTCAAAGATTCCTATGTATATATTCACAAAATACAATGTAGAATATTTATGAAAAAATATAAAATAAATAAAAATGAGAAAAATGCAACAGGCAGAAACAATTCAGCTCGATGGATCATATTGCAAATGATAGCAACTCGATTTATAAATAGAACAAAAATTTTTTTCACTACATGTATACTGGAGATGAAGGCAGTATGTTTGTGCATGCTTTTTGTTATTGTATTTCTCGAGATTTCATTTTTATTCAATTCCAATTTTCTTCGTCGCTCGACTATGCTTATTGACA
This sequence comes from Polypedilum pembai, assembly GCA_014622435.1. Classification (NCBI taxonomy): domain Eukaryota; kingdom Metazoa; phylum Arthropoda; class Insecta; order Diptera; family Chironomidae; genus Polypedilum; species Polypedilum pembai. The sequence continues at coordinate 38,255 of JACWBX010003755.1, forward strand.
CTTTTCATCATTCACATAGAAAAATTTATTCCACCTTATCTCATTCTCTCAGTAACAACTCTTCGGCATGCCTTCATACTTAAGATACTGAGCTAAAAGAGAGAGAAAAAAAAGTTTTTCTCATTCCACCCTTAACCATCGTCAGTAGTTATAGGGATAATTCAGTTAATTCTCCATCAATTTGTCAATGCAGTGGAAAATACCGGCAAAGGAAAACAAGTGATTTTTCTCTTTACTATCTATCGCTACAATGTCCATTCTGCTTATTTTCTACTGCTTCTATTTGTATGTACAAAAGTGTTTAAATTCAACCAAGGCAAATAGCACATATTTACTCGATATAAAAGATTCGCATTTTTTTTATTTTGCTTTCATTGCAATAATCGCATTGATAAGATATAGCGAGAGAGTGATGAAAAGGGTGTGAGAGATGAAGTATATACCGCTAAGCAACAGTGTATTGTAGTCGAGTCTTCCTTTCTCTCACACAATGATAAGATGA
>JACWBX010003755.1:40552-50695 GCA_014622435.1 Polypedilum pembai
TTTCATTGCAATAATCGCATTGATAAGATATAGCGAGAGAGTGATGAAAAGGGTGTGAGAGATGAAGTATATACCGCTAAGCAACAGTGTATTGTAGTCGAGTCTTCCTTTCTCTCACACAATGATAAGATGAAAAAAAACCTTCAATGATTTTAAAATGAATGAGATATTTTTGTTGCGAAGGCAATGTCGTTGAGGAAAAAGCAGAAGAGTGAAATTGTGAATTTAAGACGAAAAAGAAACGAAGAAAATTGATTTCATAAGAGCAGTGAAGCACAAAAAATGTCTAAAGAAGAATATTTCATACTTTTGCGTTACACCTGTAATTTCACATTTCCTCAGTTGTTTGATTACAATAAATAATTAAATTCTACTTCTTGTGACAAGAAAAAGTAAAAGCAAACAATTTGGTCTAAAGTTAACCGAGACTGAGAAGGTCATGCCTCTTAGAAATATTCTTATAATGCTTCTGTCTCGTATATTTCATAAAATGACATTTAAACGCATTCTATTTATATCAGTCTACGAAAAGAAAATGTCCATGATACTGAAGAATAAAGAAGATAAAAAAAGTACTTTTATTTATTTTCAAATGTAGGTTAATAATATCATAAGAGTGTGTGAAATGTGTAAATTGAATATGAAATGCTTTAAACTTGAGCAACAAAATTTTCAGTTATAATCGTTAATTTGAATTTACGCGTCGCTTTATGTTTCTAAATTATCGTTATTAAAAATTGAAGCTTTATTTTTTGAACAATTAAAATACACAAATGATTTTTAAAACAACGGTGTTCATTAGTAATTATTCATTATTTTAAAGAAATGAGATATTTTATAATTCTAAGTCTTAATTAAATTGTTTTTGGCTGAAATTTCTATTAAAGCGTTGCTTTATAAAAATTTAACGGAATTAATTTATGTTGAACTTTTTGAATTTTTTCAAAAAATTGATCTATTTTACAGAGTCTGAAATCGTTTGAAAATTTAATTGCAACTAACTAAGTTCAACTCAATTTAATCAATTAAAAAATGAAACATTAATCGATTAAATTAAAGTTGTACTTCAGTTGAAAATTTTAATTGATTAATGTTTAGTTGATTTTCAGTTATTTGTAAAACGATTTCCGATTCTGCTATTTTTAAATGAATAAAATAAAATTCAACTCAATCTGGAAAATATTCTTGTCACTTCTAAAAGAATTTCAATATTTTCTTCTTCTTTTTCTTATTCGGCATTTTATGACCATATTGACGGAAATAAAAAACAAACTTCTTTCTTTTGAAAGAATGAGAATAAATTGTTCAAAAATAACAAAAACACTTATAATGAACAATAATTACAATGTTTTGAGTGAAGCATAAAATAAAAGTAAAAAAATATATGTAGAATAAATTTCTCGATGTCAAACGCCATTACGTCACCCATCACGACGGTTTGTTATGTATAAGTCGTTGCTCAAATTTTATTTTATACATGCCTACATGTGCCTAATTTTTCTCTCTCTCTCTTTTATAAATTGCTTTTTCTTACTTTAAATTTTTCCATGTTTCACAAACAATAATAATTTTTTTTATTTCTTTTTTCTCTTTAACAGAAATCTTTTTTGTTTACGTCAAATCGGGTTGAAATTCAATCAGCAGGAAAAGGGCGGTAAAAGAAGGTAGCCATATATGTACAATATTGATTGAAACACAACCGAATGACCTGTAAATGGAAGCTTGAAAATCATAGTGAAACAACTTTGTTGCACACTTCTTTTTGTCATTGACATTTTTTTAATTAATATATTTTAATTGAGGGAAAATAAAAAGGCTGAAGAAAAAAGAGAGAATCGTAAATGTTCAAGAGTGTAGAAAACTGAAACTAGTTTAGAGAGCAAAAGAAAAAATAACAAAGCTATTAGTCGAACGATTGCAATTGAACAGCTTAATATTGTCATCGATGAAATTAATATAAAATTTATAAGTGAATGAGACAAAAAAATCAAGAGTGTAAATCGAATATGGCAGTAGATGGTAAAAGAAGTTATTGAATAAAAATTAAAGAAAAAAAAAATAAGCTCATAGCATAAACACGATTGAGAGGAGAATAATTATCATAAAGTTGTAAAACGTGATTAAAAAAAAGAGAAGAGAACATAAATTGTTGCAGTGTGACAAGATAATTGTGAATCGTTAAATGATGACGGTTAAATGACTTTTTGTTATTAACGAAAAGAAGGAAAAATTGTTTTGTAATTTTCTTCTTGTGGTGTAATTGTAACATTGGCTTAAGCAAGCAAAAAAGACGAAATAGAAAATAATTGGCTAATGAATTAAACTCAGTTGTGTGCCATTAAAAAGTGTTTGTTTGTAAATAAAAGAAAATTTTCATTCTAACTTTCAAATTCAACCCAGAAAAACAAAAATGCATCAAACACCAAGTTATGAAAATTCAAATGATATGTCATCAGTTAACGATGATTCAGATGTGGAAATGAACGATGGTCCAATGCCAAATGGTTCATCGCCAAATAACTCTTCACCCCGCACGCCACCGAACTGTGCACGATGCCGTAATCATGGTCTTAAGATTGGTCTTCGTGGTCACAAGAGATATTGTGCATATCGTTATTGTAATTGTGAAAAATGCCGCTTGACAGCCGAAAGACAACGTGTGATGGCATTGCAAACAGCTTTGCGGCGTGCTCAAGCTCAAGATGAAGCACGAGCATTGAATGCTGGCGAAATACCGCCGCCTCCTTTACCCAACACAATGTCACAAATTTATCCAACTCGTTCAAATGGTAGCACAAGCAGCAATGGCAGTGCTCAATTAAGCCAAAGTCCAAACCAAATGGGATCACACAAAGCACACAATAATGTACACACTAGTCGAGGCTTAATTGAAACATGTGATTCATCAACAGCATCTCCAAATCCACAACATCAACTACCATTAGCATCCCAGATGCAGCCACAAAATCAACAGCCAATTCTTCAAGGTCGTCCTTCAAATTCCTATCATCAACAGCCAATAAGTCCTAACAGTAATGATGATACACCCGGTGAGTTTTCATAACTTTATTAACAATTAATTGAATCAAGAAATAGCCACTTAAATATAATAAATAACAACAACGACTCCGCCCTTTAAAGTATATCAAATTGATCATCAGATTACGTGGGTCAAACATTGACTCTCAATATCTTTCCTCTTTTTTCTCTTGACTTCTGCAATTCATACTGTGAAGTATATAAGAAGAAGAAATATTAAATCATTTCTGCAAGCTGCTCCTGCTGTATCTATTTGATTACATCTTTCTTTATTCTCTTTCTTATTCTTTTTCCTCTTCTTGCAAAGTAAGAACGCATATGGGAATATCACGAAGTTTTTGCATTTCTTGAGTAGAAAAAAAGGGAGAAAAAAGTAACAACAGGGGCATGCTTGGAAGAAGATGAGAATGAGAATGAATGAAATACTGATTTATATGCGATATTGCGGCTTATTGAAATTTGTAATTTGGTTAAATGTAAATACATTAAAACGCTATGAAAATCATAAATTATGCTACTCATGCCATTGCTGTTATTTCTTTTACCTTCACATAATAAATTGCAACATTTTTTTTTTGTTCCTATAAAAGGAAATTTTACAGTTTATGCCCTCGCAAAGAATATTGCACAATACATTCACTCTAGATTTAAACGCCAATAATTCTTTTTATCCTCTTCTGCACCTTCTAAACCGCTCTTTTTTCTTTCTTTCTCTTTTGATTCATTCCTCACGCTACAGTCTATTGTTTGTGAATTATCATCGGAATTTGAATCTCAGTTTTCTTTCTTGAATTCAATTATCCATCTTTACTTCCTTTTCTAGTCATGGCTTTAACTATAAAATATTTATACATTGTTGTTCTCTTACTAAGTTTAGACTCTAACTTAGTGTCGCTAATTTTTATTAATATTTTTCTTTTTTGCATTCAGGTAGAAAAATATCACTAAAATCAAGTTTTATTTTGAAAAAAGATCAATTTTAAAATATTGCTACGGAATTAATTCTCTTGTGTGTGTTTTAAAGATCAACGAATCATTTAAGGTTTATTTCCTTAATCCTAATTTCATTAACTCTTGTGCCTTATTTGTAGTCTAATCCAAAAGCTCAAAAGAGCACCGACGGACTTTTTTTTATTTATTAACTTGCTCAATGCACACGAGAGTTAATTTGAGGGAAAAAGATTGATTTTCAATAGCGCTGCTTTTGTCATGAGAGTTCAAATGAGTAAAAAAGAATATAATATGCTGTAGCAAAAAAGGGTCAATGTTTCAATATCAGCAGGCACATGATCGTGTTTTATTTTTATTTTCAAAGTGATTTTTTCTTCGTAGTATCAAAACAGCGCGGTTTTCTCTACGCAGGAGTGTTTATAAAACAAAAAGTGTCGATCAGGTGCATACAGCTGCTGTATTATGTTAGATATAATCGTAATTTGTGGGTGCGCTCTTTATCATTTAATTTTCAATTAATATACATCATTTTTTTTTATTAAAAACACGTTAAAAGTTATAAACTGTAATTTCTTCTTTTCATTCTGTATTCTCTTGTATTTTTTTTATCGAAACATGCACTCGCTTGTCTTGCACACACAAAGCTTAACACAACAAAAAAGAGAGTTTCTCGTGTTTCAAAAAAAAAAATATATGCATTGAGAGGCGCGCTATGTTAACAACTTAAAAACCGTATTAAGAACTGAAATTATAAAGATATAATTAGAGCCTGATAAAATTGCCTCACCGACGTAAGCAGGCAGCAAGTAAAATTATGAAATGTTAAAAAATATAAAATAAAATGTAAGTGTTCATGCATGTGTACTCTAAAATTATGTATTTCTCGCGAAACGAGAGTATAAGAGAACGCTAAATTATTTTGCAATTGCACGCACATGAAAAATTCTTATAGAAGCTCTTTCTTTTGTTGCCAATTGTGTATGTGAGAGAATAAAAAAAATGAAGAGTAAATAATTCTCATTGCCACACACAAGAATGGATGATGATGATCAAAAACCCGATTTTGAAGATCAATCGAACGATTATTTTTAAAAGCTTTTAAACGCCGTGCATTTAACATTCCCTTTCTCGCATGGTTTTTGTTTTTTTTGCTGCAGAAATTGTAGTCACGCAAAGACTTTGTTGTAAAACATAAGAGGGGAAGTGATAGCAAGCCATTTTCTCGTTGTATTAATTCTCTACATAAAATTAGCTCTCTCAAGGATAAAAGCCGAGTGTTATTGTCTAATTTATATATATTATTATAATTCGAAATAATTTCATTTAAAATGAGCGAGAAGTAAAAAAAAGTGAAACTCATCCGACAATAGGAAATGCTCGAAATTTAAATTTAAAACAAAGTAAAATAAATTGTTGCACAATTTGAACTGCGAGAGAGCGAGAGAAGGCACATAATTACTGACAAACATGAAATTTTTGTATTTTACAGCACAAAATCTTCCACGAAGCTGTCTCATCAAATTGCTCGTCTCTTTCGAATGCTTTTCGAATGGCATGAATTTGTTAGAATGGATGGAAGTTTTTGTTTCTCTTATTTGTTGTATGCAAAAAGGTTATTTAGTTTAAATTAAAATTTCAGACCGCTTAGAATTTAGACATTTTGAGAACTCACTCGGTAATTTTCCATGCTCTGCAGACATGACCAAAAAAAAGAAGAGAATAATTGATATTTTTTCTCTCTCTCACTCGCCATTTGCCTTTACTAACTAAAAGTATCAATAGAACACTCAAATGAAACATAAACTTTCCAATTTCCAATATATTATGTTGTTTGATATAAAAAAATATGCAAAATATTGAGCTAGATAGGAGATAGAAGAGGAAAAGTTCATCGAAGCAAATGACAAAAGAAACAAACAAACAATAACAAACTGAAATAACAATAAAACGTGTTTTAGTGACAATATAGTGAGGGAATCAATTTCATGTTTTTTTTAAATGAAAGAAATTAAAAAGGATCATGAACATGCAAAAAAAGAAAGATGATGAATGTTCATGATCATTGTTATGCATTTTTCAGTTCAAAGAAAACACAAAAAGCAATTATGAGATCACAACCTTTCTTTTGATAGCTATATTAATTTATTCAAGTGACATGTTTTAATAAAATATTCATCTATTAGTCACTAATTAAGGGCAATTCTCTGAATAAAGCAAAATCAAAAAAAGTGAATTTCTATTCTTTCTCAAATTGTTTTCGTTCAAAAAGTTCAAATTTTGAATTTTAACTTGACTTATTTATAAATAAATCAGTTCATCCCTAATTTAAGTTGATCAGAGAAGCATATTCAGAAAAAAGAAGAGTCATTAAAGATAAAAATTGAAGAAAATTCAGTCAAATTGTGTTAGAAATGATTTTAAATATTTTGTCAACAACAATTTTAAAATTTTTGAAAATCTACAAAAGCTTTATTTACTCTACAAAAACTGAATTTTGTTCCTAAGTAACGCTATTTTCTCCTAGAAATCGTTGATTTTAAGCTTCAAATTGAACATTAGTAGATAAAGAATTAATTCAGAATGCCAAAAATTCATTTTATGAGTCATTTTAATAAGTATTAAAGTCAAAATTTGCAAAAATATGATGAAAATTGTTTCCTAAATAACGCTTGTCAAAAATTAAATTCCAGCTAAATTAAAGACTTTTAACTTCTAAAACTTGTCGTAAATAATGTATTCGTCGTTTCGAAATGTTTATAATTCGATTTATCTGAGCCAAAACAAATATTGAAAGAGAATTTTGCAAAAGTAGAGATTTTTGTAGAAAAATTTAATCAAAGAATTGCCTTTAAAAAGGTTTTGTTTGATTTTTACATTGCAATATAGAAATTCAAAAATTATGCCAAATATACATACAAATACACATAATTATCTCTCAAGCACACAAAAAAAAATAAATTATTTTTTCAACATGAATGAATTAACAGACAGAATGCATCATTACCTTAATTGCATTTAACAATTTCATTTTCTTCACTCTTGACTTGACTTTTTATCTTGACGGAACTTGCAAAAAATAAAAATAAAGTAATGAATCAAACAAATTAAAAATTCGAGAGAGAGAAAAAAAAATAGCAAATTATCACAATTGAAATTACAAATAATTGGACTTTAAAATAGTTGAGTTGGTTGTCAAGGGTTGAGTACTTTCTCGAAAGGTGATATTACAATGAGACCTCCGGAGAGAAATTCCACTTCTTTCTTTCTTTTGTTTTTTTCAATTTAATTTTCACTACCTACCTTTTTGAGAGTTTACAATCTTGCTGGTATTATTTTCAAGCGAGAAACTCAAACGCCTTGCATTCGTCATGCACTAACAATAGATGCCTCCATGATGTTCAAATGGGCGGAATTGTGTATTTATTTCAATTGATAGGTTGTAGTTTTCACATTTTATTTTAATTAAATATTTTACACGGTGTGCGCACTCGTAATGTGTTGAATGAGTGTTGCTAACTCGAGATGATTATTTTTCAATGTAATTAGAATTGTTGTGAGATAATCACTTCAGTGATATCAATGATCTATTGAGAATTTAAATGATAATTACAATTTTATTTGCCACACAAATAGTAATTTTGAAAAAAATTAATCGCGAGCGCCACAAAGCCACGTCTATCTTATGCAAGAATAAGCAAATTTAATAGCAAATACATGAGCAATTTGACAAATGCTAAATGAAATCACATTAAAATTCTCTTTTCAAAACTCTTTATGCTGCAGAAAAACAGCCAATTTATCAATTAAGAAGAAAAATAAGCGCATTGGACAGTCAAGGCACGAAAATCGTGTTTGATGTTGACAGATTTGCTTTCCTATATAACTTTATACTTTTATTTTTTATTATAAATTGTTAGCATAATGTTTTCATTTGTGAGTGTATTATTTTTACGACAATGACAACAAAATCCATTATTTGCATAAAATCTGAATGCTATCGATCTTAATTAATCTGTAAAGGGTGCGATAGTGATATTGTTATTATTTACATGATATTGTTCTCCTTCAATAAGTTAAAAAGGATCACATAACATATTATTGATACTAATTTCACCTTGGTCTGTTCTGTTAGTGTCATGAACAAACATATGCATGCGAATCATTTACATTACAATGTCTATACACTTATTGCTCACTTTAGCTACTTACTATTGAAATTCTTTCTTCTTCTCTCATCTCGTTCACAATTGCAATGGATCTTCTACTTACTTTTAAAAAATCTGAGAACACCCTTAAGCGACTTCTTTCTGTTCCTTTTGTGAGAAGACAGACAGCGATGCCTTCTCATTCTTCTTTGTATAACTTTTTTTCGTCTTCCTCTTCTTTTTATGCTTTGCACGTATATTTTAATGTCTTGTTTCAATATAAATAATAAAAGTTTCCTATTATCAATTTAATTATTTGTTTTGACTGTTTTGTCTTTCTCTCTCTTAGTTCTTTAGTAGTTTTAATTTTAAACTTTTCTTATGTTGACAAAAAATAGATCTTTGAGAAATTTCAAAGTTTTTTATTGAATAAAATAATTAAAAAAAATTTTTTGGATGAAATTTCTAATAGCATGTGATCTACTATTGCAGTCATGTGAGCAATTCTTAAAAATTTCAATTGAATCAAATTCATCGACAATTAATTGCAAGTGCATGAAAAATTAATTAACTTGGCAATAGAGCATCTCAATAGCTTTCATAAAGCAGCAATTGGAATGAGAAAGAGTGAAAATCAATTTCGCAGATCTCGTTCAAATTTCTACAAGCATTCTCCTAATACATATGAGCAAGTACTTTAATCGCTCTAGAAAAACGACGTCGTCGTCGACGTTTCATGTTTTCAATCAATCACTGATTAAATTGAAAAGGAAAACTAAAGAAGAAAAGAACGGTAATAAGATGGAAAGGAAAAAGATCAAGGACACTGGGTATTTAGTTCATTTTGCACGCTTACAATACATTGAAACGATGATGAAAAGAATTTTTTATTGCAGAAGTCACTTCAATTTTTTCTCCCACTCAACAAAACTATCGTCCATGCACATCATGGAAAAATGTTGCATGCATTTTATAATCCATCAAATGTTAACGGAATTTTATTGACTCATTTGAAATGAAAAAAAAAACGTGTGTATAAGCAGTTGCCTGGCAATCTTACTCGTCTGTATGTGAATGAAGAAAATTTCTTTTGTGGACAGAAAGAAATGCAAGCAAGTCGAAGGCTGACAAGTATATAAAACTAGTAGCAGTCACACAACATTGTATGCATTTCTCTCTTTCCACTACCTACTTCCTTTTTTCTGCATTTCTAGAGAACTTTTTTCTTCGCTTCTTTCTTCACAAGAAAGAAAATCAATGAAATTTTTTTACGGGTTTTTTACGCAATAAAAAGTGAAGAGTGAAATATTTAGTTGCAATTTTGTATTCACACACAATTTATATAAATCGAGTAGAAAAAAACATTAAAATTAACCGTCAGTGATATGTTAATAGCGCATTTTCCTGCGAAAGATCAGTAATTTAGAGTAAAATTTAATCTAACTAAACTAAATTAAATTGGTCTCAAATTTCATTAAGAAATATTTCCTGTATATTTTATGTAATTTTAAAATTTTCAGTAAAAAGATCACTGAATTAGTAGAATCCACAATCATGCCTCAAATACATTTCGATATTTTTCTGTGAATTTTATAAGTTTTTGTAATATGTGTAATTCTCAAATATATATAATATGCATGCGGTATATATACGGTATTTCGCATATAATATGCGGTATGTATACCGTATATATACAAATTTCGCATACATAGCCGCATTGAAACACTACTTGAGCCATTACTCGAAACTCGAGAAGAACTTCCATTACACAACACGACACAACAGAATAGTGTAAAAAGTTTGGCAAAAAACCATTCTAGTAAAGACTAGTTAGGGAGATAGACAGACGGTCGGACGGATAAAGTGCGGACAATATCGCCTTTTTTCTTTGGAGAAAATGCGCTAAAAAATCATATGAGTTGAAGTTTTTAAAATGCTCATGATGTGCACAACAGAAAATGTTTTAATATCCATCTTCCTTTATACTATGTTGTAGTTAATATTTGCA
>JACWBX010003755.1:56132-66753 GCA_014622435.1 Polypedilum pembai
GTATAGGCGTTTGTAAATAAATTAGTAAAAATTTGCCAAAAAAAAAAAAACAGCTGTACGGTCTGTTGCTACCTAGTCGCACGCTGCAAGGACTTTTCTCTTTTTACATCATCATTTGTGTAAAAATCCAAACGAAAACTGAACGAGTGAAAAGCAAGAATAATAAAGAATGGAGCGAGGCGTGAATAGTCAATAACAATGCATACAATATGAAAGAGTGTGGGATGACGATGAGGAGCTTTTGTTCTTTAAGCTCGACTCTAGTATTTTTTTTTTTTTTGCGAATGTTACAAGGATGAATATTTTATGGAAGTTATGTATGTATAAAGAGAGAAAAAAAACCGTCTGATTAAAGCATGAACTAAACTATTCAAGTACAGATGAATGAATGTGGCTTTAATAGTTGTGGCATTGAGATTTTCCTTCTGAGTTGCACTATATATAATAATCAGACAAATGAAGCATGAAAATGGAGTAAAATAGAATTGGTTTTCCTTAGAAGACAAGACGCACACAGGACATTGAGCAAATAATTCGATTTTGTTTATTTGCTCTGGTCAATATTCATTTTCATCACCATCACAACGGTCTCTCTTACTCTATTTACTCAACTATGTTGCACATTATGAATGCAGAATTTATTGATCCTTCTGCATGTTGTAAACAATTTTCCATTTCACCGACACTTAAACATTCCTGAAAGGAGGAAAATCTGTATATTTTTCCAATGACGATGATGATAATGCACTACTTGTAACTATGACAACTTTCTGCTACTAGAATATGCTGTGGACAGATGAACAATTTTCTCTCTCTTCCTCATTCACTCTTGTTGATAGACAATTTTCCACTGATGACCTTGAAAATGAGAAACTGAGAGAAATAAATAAAATAATTTTCTTTTCTCTTATCTATTGCTGTTCAATACTTTTACCAAGTTAGAGTACTGATAGTTATTTTTATATTGTATTCAATCAATATGCATTTGTTTTGTTTTTATGCTTCCTTACGTCATTATAATTCATTTTCTGAAAATTTTTCTCTTTAAGATTTAATTTTCTAAAGAACCTTGATCATTTTAATATTTAATAAAATTAAAGCTGATTAAAGCTATTTCATGTTATATCTTGTCAATCTCAAGTCAACAACCAAGCAATAATATGAATATAATTTATTTTTGTGTAATACTGTTTTTCATTTTATTATTAAATTGCGATAAGTTGGAGATATATTTAGTTCAAGGGTGAGGCAGAAAAGTTACTTTAAAACTTTACTGTTGAAGATTTAAAGCAGTTTAAATTTTAATCACAATTTGTTTTCATTCTGATTTTCTAATGAAGAATATTTAACTTTAAAACTGGAGTTCATCTAATTTATGTTGAAATAACAAACAGCTAATTTACATTAACACGTTTTAATTGATTTAAAAATATCAAAAATTTAAATTAAAGTCTTTAGCAGATGGTTTGGCTTTCAATTTTAGTGAAAATTTACACACTTTTTATGTTCAATCGCAAGTCAATGTATTTATTCTGATGTCAAAAGCAATTAGCATTTTTAAGGGATAAAATTAATTATCTTCTGCAGCTGCATTATCATTATATTCTTGACAGGTGATTTTCTTAACTTGCTACCAAAACAAATTACTTTTGTGGATTTTATTCAAGGAAAATTATTTTAAATAATGTGAGAAAAACCTCAAAGCAGAGTTGTAAAAGTAAAAATCTACTTTGTAGCTTTTGGCTATTTTCTTCAGTAGCCACTGGCTATAGTAGATTTTGAATACTGGCTAGTAGCTCAACAACTCTGCCTCAAAGATTAAATATTGCTTTAAACATCAAACAACCTCAAGCAATTCGAAAATTTATTATTGAATTAATTAGGATTGTCGAAGCAACAAGTAGCAATTCGCACTCTTATGAGAATCAATTTTCATGAGATAATTTCATTGTTCTCTATAATAGCTTTAAATAAGAACTTAAAGTCTTTTTCTCTAGGAATAATAAGTATTGATTTTTATCCCTTGCTCCTGCATTCATGTCTCGTTATTTATTGCAATTTCCTGGCTATTTCATATTTAATCTGATTGCTACACTATACAATTTATATATAGACACTTAATTGTACGTATGTGAACGCAAAGCTCAAAAAAAAGAGTCAGTCAGTCAGTCAGTCAGAATAGTACATAGAGAGAGAGAGTGAATGAAATGTAAAAAAAAATCGATAGCAAAAGTTAATGTCATTAAAGCCTTCCGCAAAAGCGACATGGAACTTAATTAGCTACATTGTTGCAGTGTATCAAGGTCATACTACAATATGCTGTGAATAGATAAATTTACTCGGTTCAGTTGCTATTACATGATTCGTATACATGCAATAGATAGTAGATTAACTTTTATGAATTCTGAACTCGTTTAAGGTCATTTAATAGAAGATAAAGAGAGCATTTTTGGTAAATAAAATTGTTACACCTTGTTCTTCACACATATAAGAAGCTACTCAAGTGGCCAAGTCAAGTGACACAAATGTAAATTGTGAGACAAGAATAGATTCACTATAAGTATAGAAAAATTGATTTATGTAAAGTGGATGACACTTGAGATTCACTCATATTCATGAACGCAATATTTTTCAGATTTTTTTAGTCTCTGGCAACAGTATGAAATGAAAAGAAATTTCAGTATTTAAAGAATCATTACTTCTTCTGCTTAATTCAAAGTTGTACAAAAAAAATTAGAAATTTTGAAAAAAAATCGTTTTAATATACCATTGCTAAGCCTGGCATGGCTTAAGACAGATAAATTCTTACTTATTAGTGCGATTTTGAAACAAAATTACTCAAGCTATGTACTAAATGAGATTCTCTTCGATCTGAGATATGGAAAACTACAGATACCGGAGACTTCTGTTTTTATTCATTACATTTGTGCCTTAAAGTTATTATTCAAGATATACTTAGTCAAAACTTTCTGCTTTCTCTTAAATATATAAAGATATATCTAAGGCTGAGACACTCATTAAAAAAGTTAAATAAATTAATTTAATTTGGTACAGCAGGTCTTAACTCGAAAATTCGACGGTTATTATATTCAAAATTTGAATTTGAATTAGCGCATTCTGCTACAATAGCTTCAAATTTTCTTTGAGAAAAACGCGCTAAAATTTTTATTCTTTTGTTTTTGTTGATAACTACTGCTTTAAACTTGATTGTTTTAGCATTTTAAAACTCTCTTGAATGATTTCTATTGAATTTAGTAAAGATCTAAACTTCATTTGTCGTTTTCTGAGAAATAAAAATTTTTGTAACGAACTTTTTAACGGAAAATTAAGGGAAACGAGAAGCGCGCGCAATTCAAATTAAGGGAAATAACGGTCAGTTGAGACCCACTGGAATTTATTTCTTTCCATATAAAAATTACCATTCTCAGTTAATTCTGGCTAATTTTAGTTAATTTATTCAAATATTCCAGGCCTTGAATATATTCTTGTATTCGAACAACTTCAAATTTCAGTCATAATTCGAAAATAATAAATCAAAATGTACGAAAATAGCAAGGTTTATTCAGTTGCTTAGACTCTGACTCTTGAAAAAAGAAGAACGAGTAAATAAAATAATAATAATAATAATTTCATACAAAATTAACTTTAATTTTTTAAACAAAAGAGACAAAATTAACTTCGAGAATTTAAAATAAAAGAAACGATTTCTTTGTGTTTAAATACAAAGATTTGTCCTTATATTCAAGGAAAGATAGTAATATTTCAATCATTATTGAAAATAGAAATATAAATTTTGATATAAAAATTTTGAATAAAAGAAAACATGAAGACCATGATAGATAGTATTAAAAATTTTATTCGATGTTTTTATCAAAAATAAGCTGAAGTATTTTATTATGAATACTTTTTAATTGATTTCAAAACAAATAAGCTAAATTGAAAAGAAAACTGTCAATGAAATTCATTCTTTAGTAAAATTATAAATCGATAATGTTATGACATTGTAAGAAACCTTTTTCTGATGCAGGTTTATCACGTGATTGTATTCAGAAAAATATTTCCTCGTGCCGTTTGCTGTCAACATATTTGTTGAAAACTCAACATTTTTAATCTTGAGAATCTCATCAAAATCAACTTTAATTTGCCGACAGCAACAGTGATGATGATGACGAGGTAGAGAGTGAACTTACATGAATTTCCATTTTGAGAGAGCAATTTAAAAACTTTTTCTTCTTCTTCTTCTTTACACATTTGAAATTTAATCCTTTCGGTCGTGTGCCATTTGTGCAAATCTTAATCTGATGTGTCTCTCTCACGTCCACTATCTCTCTGTCTCTCATATAAGCGCATACATATCATTCGAGTGAATGAAAATTTCTTTATAAAAATTAATTACAAACCTCCAACATTGCAATCATCTGCCATGACTGTGATTGACACGTATGCACCGTAGAGTGAGAAAGAAATATGTGAAGGTGGATTCAAATCTTGTATGAAACAGGTCTAAAGCAGAAATCTCAATTTCTTTTGCTTTCGTTATTTTGAAGCACAAAGTTGCATTTTGTTGTTTTTAACCTCCACGATCGCGAAATGATCGAGTTGGAAATGTGAATGACGTTTCCATGAAATCCTTTTTGCTGTCTGTAAATGGTTAAGCACAAGGTATAAAATAAAATTGAGTGAAATGCATGAGAAAATCGCTTTATATTATGTGAGTGAGGAAGAGATGGATGGATGGTTTGGAGGGATTAAAAAATATTTTTATTTTCTTTTATTTAATACGAAAGTGTTGTGTTGCATTATAACGCAATAAATATTGAGTGAATAAATAAATGAGAGAGAGAAAAAAAATTATATTTTATTGTCGACGAGTAAGCTTCATTTACAATTACATGCAATTGAAATGCCCTGTCTTTATTAATTATTCTTCACATTATTGCAATTATGAATGGTTGAGGAAACATCTTTGATGTTTAATTTGAATTTTCTCTGCTTAATGCATTAAACTTTTGCCGACATTGAGTGTTATTATTGACTTAAAGACAAGAAATAAAATTCATTTCAATGCTGTTTCTATGCAGGTTTCACGTTATGATACAAAGCAAAGTTGTTGAACTATTGGTCCGTAGCTAGTAGCCAAAGGCTAAAAAGTAGATTCTACTTTTACAACTCTGGTACAGAGAAAGTTTAAAATTGTAAAATGTGTTAATAACAAAATTGAATACTAAGGAAAATTTCTTATAATTTTCTTACAATGAACATTTTAAAAATTCAATTTGCACCAATAATCAGCAATAAAGACTGTAACACACATTAAAAAATTAAATTATTATATTTAAATCTTTTAACTTTCATAAAAATTTCAAAATTGGTTTAGACTTTTGTTTCAAATTCGAATGAATCTATCAAGAATTTAAATTTGTTCTTAAAATACTTCAAGTGTCCTATTTTTAATTAGAATAACATGATTATTTAATTAAGTGATGAAATCTAAATAATCCATAACAAGTATTGTTTGACTATTACCCAATGACAAAAAAAATATGTTAGAACTTTGCATTTACTTATCGTGATATTCCAAAAGCATATAAACGGAAAGCGTAACGTATTTTTGCTTACTCGGGCTATCAAAGATTAAAACAACAACATGAGAAAATTAAAGTAAAAGCTCAAAATTCTAAGAAAAATAATTTTAGATTTTGTAGTTAAAATTTTTTGTAACATTTCTCCCTTTAGAATGTTCATTACTTCTTTTCATAAAATAAAGTCTCAAAATGCATATATGAAAATTTAAATGTCAGAACATTTCACTTAAATGTGAGTGAGTAATTGACAAGGTCTATTTTAAATTTTTCTACTATTTTTTCTGACCTACCTGCCTATCAACTGCAATAAATAAAAAAAACAGAAATGCAAACATACATATATTTTGAGAAAGCAAATTATGCATCGCAATAAATTTTCTACAATTTGACAAAATTTATCATAAAAAAAAGCCCAATAAAAGAAATTTTTTTTCCCCTCTTCTTTACACATATTGTGTGATCAATAAATCAAAGCAAGTGGCATTTATTTCATTACATTCATCATATCATTAAGTCTGAAAATTCTTTTTAGTTTTTCACGTATGCATATTCGGAAAAAAGTGCACTATTGCACAATTATTGACAAAAAAAGAGTGCAACGAAGGGTGAAATGTGAATAGATAGTTTGTGCATAAACTGCATTTAAATTGTGACTTAAATGAGAAAAAAGCAAAACAATTTTTTTGAGGAAAATGCAAGCTTTTTTTGGCATTTGCAAACATTATTTATTTATGCACCTAATATAACATTTATTGATAAAACATCATCAATTGAGAGTGAGAAAAATGATTGAATGAGTGAATTTTAATATGAGCATGAATGCGTGGTAATTAATGTGCATTAAAATTCAAAATAAAACTTTTTCATTTATTAATTCAATCACAACTCAAATCTACCAAAATCAAAAAATTAAAATTGCAAAAACTTGTTGAATTTTCATTTAACTCTCTGAATCGCTGCCAATTTTAATTCATCATTCACAACTCTTTTCTTATGCGCCTCCCTATTTTCATAAAATGATTATTTTAGTGACGATTTTTTGTGGTTTTCCAAATTTTTTCGTTTCCTTTTTTTATATTTTATTGCTCTCCCACTCTCTCGGCACTAAATCAATTGCTGCCATCCGAAATTGAATAAAAATGCAAACAACAAAACATTTTATTGAGTAAGTGACAAACTTTTTTTTATCGCATTTCGTCATTGCACTGGAAATTCTCTCAACAATTATTTTCAGTTAAAAAATAAACGATATTTGCAAACTAATTCAATGTTTTACTATTCATGCATAAAAACTGTTGTCATTTTTTGCTTTATTCAATTTCTTCCTAGAGAATGAGTGAGAAAAAATATTTTGGCTAAATTCATGGATGAATTGACACAAGAGAGAAAGAAAATTTTATTAATTACAACAGCTTTTTTTGTATGTGAAAGAGTGAAAGTTAATTGACAGGAGAAGAAAGGGAAAAGGTGACTAACAGATGGACATATGAAAATGTTATTGAAATTTTATAATGAGAATTTTTTCTCTAAACTCAATTATGTCCTAATATTTTCATAGAGTGTATAGAGATAGAGCTGAAAAGTGTCGAAGAATGCAATTAAGTTCAAATGAACAATTCAATTATGTCCACAAACACAAATTCACACTAACCATCATCAACATCATCATGAATTCATTACAGCACGCACATACACACAGGATATTTGTCATGAGGCATTCATTTTCATTCATTACACTTCCTTTCTGTTTGTTTCAATCAATTTTAAACAATTTTCATCTCCATATTGATCAAAATTTATTTGTCGACTCCGCGTGCTTGCTTGTTTTGTTTTTTTATTGTTTCAGTGTAAATTAAAATACAATTGCATTTTCTCTTTCTCTTTCAATATATTTGTATGAAAATGGACAAAAAATACAAATTAATTATCAGATGAGAATCGATTTTGATGGTAGCGAGAAATTGCCTAAAACCTTTTTTTCTTCACATGGACATTTAAATTTGTGCAATTTAACAACATACTGAATGAATGATTGATGCATACTAAGTTACTCTCATCTCCATCTCTTCATCATCAACTGAACATTTCTGCTACTGTTTTTATACATATATGCAGTATGAGAGTGAATTGTAAACAACACTTTACTGCATTTCACACATCATGTTAATTTTTCATTTCCCTCAGTCGAAATAGAGCTCTGCAACTTTGTAAAGTGTTGAAAATTGACCAAGCACACTCCAGAGTGTTAACTCCTGTGAGTTTTCTCAATACATTGTCAAGTACAGAGAAAAAATTTCAATAATTATTTCAGAAAAATGCCACAATCATATTTTTATTTAAACTCACGATTGAGGACATGTGAAATATTCTTTTCATTGCTTGCAAGTGAGAGATGAAAAAATTGTCTACCGCTCGATTATTTATAGACATTGAAATCGTCCACAATTAATTAGTTACATTTTTTGTAATCATTGAATTTGATCCGAGTCACAATTTATTACATATTTCTAGGCGATTTATGAGCTGTTGCAGAATTATTTCAATGCAATTTTTTATTTAAAAATAATAAAATCTCGCTCAAGATTGGCTTTTAGCTTGGCAAACGTTACACATTTTTGTCACTTACAATCTTTTTCCTTTTGCTCATTGCAAATTAATAATATTAAAAACATAAATTAATTTCGTGTGTGCGATGAGACTGTATTACATGGTGAATGCATTTTAAAAGTTACTTTTAATTATTATTGCATATTCTTTTTCTTTTGAAAAATAACTGTAGTTAATTATTTCGCTTGATCAATCATGGGTTAATGAGTGACAATTATATGTTACGTATGGGACTCTAACTAATTGTAGATAGCTATGATAGTTTCAATCGACTGTTAGGAAATTCTGAAAAAGCCCGTGACATCCAAATTCATATTTAGAGATTCAAATTTCAAAAAATTTGTTAACAAAAAACTTAAATAACATCATTTAGTTAGTTATTATTGTTCCATTTTATAAAAGAAGTTATCAGAAGTCTAATCCAGGCTTGATTTCAGCTTAAAACTTGAATTTTTTTGGTTTTTATTTCAAAAATTATTTTCGAAAATTTCGAAAATTCAAAATCTATTTGAAAAAGGGGTGTGAAATACGTTTGAAATTTTATTTTTAACGGTTAAAATTTCGAATGAAACTACCAGGGAATAAAATATTTTATCTTCCATATTTACAATGTTTTATTCAGTTAATAGAGAAAAGAAAGAACATCAAATAATGGTAGATTGTAAGTGGGGAGAAAAAGCAGCAATTTTAGTGTTATTTAAACCAATAGTAATTCGAAACGCCTTTTAAATGTAAAGATAGAATAATGTAACATGAGATATCAACTCCTATTTTTTTATTACTAATTTAATCGATAAATTACTTTTGCATGATCAACAATATCACATTTAAATGATATGACTATAATCATTATTCTTATTTATTTACATTACAGAAATGAGAGATCAATATTGTCGACGAGCTGATGCAATACGAAACAGAACAGGTTTTGTTTATGAGATGATGCCATTCTTTTACGCTTTAATGAAGGCCACAAATAATGAAAGCATTGTTTTAGAGTTATTAAATGAAGGTAAGCTAACATTAATTTTGTTGTGATGCGACAATTTGTTATTATATTCAGAATATGACAGTTTCAAATTTTTACTTTTTTGAAATAATTTGAATTATTTGCAGAGTTCGAAACGTTTTAAATTTGACTAAATTTTAGTCAGTTGAAAATAAAACATTAAAGTTCAGTCGTTTAATGATTTATTTTTAATCGATCAAAATTTAGTTGAAAAACTGTTTCGGAGTGCTTGCATTAAAAAAATTATTTCAAAACAACTATTTGAAAGTGTTATATTCGAAATGCATGTATTTAGATGCTTGTTTATTATTATTTGATTGGACATAATTTGGCTTAATCTTTGGTTCGAAAAATCACAAATATAAAATTCAAAAGACCTATTGAAATTAATTGATCAGTAAAAAATCAAAATTTATCTCGAAATCTCCAAAATTTATGTAACAGATTGTAACATTTCAATTTTTTAATTTAATGAGAAATATAAGACTAATATAAATAAAAATACGCAGGTAGAGTGGCAGTAAATGAATATAAAAGGAAATTTTTGGCAGATAAATCTGTCGAAAATTCTCCTTTGCAGGAAAGAACACCTAATCAAAGTCCAAGTCTTTCACCTATTGATTTAACGAGTAATGGACAAAGCAGTTCCCCTAAGATAGAAATTTCGAATAATGACGAAAGTTCAAGCGTAGAACAAAATAGCACCGGTGCTCAAAGTCATTCGAATACACCCCCAAATAGTTCATATGACATTGCTTCACTTTTAAGAAGACCTGGTTCTTCTGATAGAAAAAATAATAAAAGTTCAAATTTAAATATAGAAGAAACATCGCATGTTAGGCTACAAAGAGAAGATTATCTTCCACACTATCCATTTCTACCAGGCGCAAAAATTTACTTTCCGCCAGGTTTAGTTCACTATTTTACCAAATATGGAGGTGTACCAAATTATATAAATCCCAAACAAAATTTAGATCTTTAAAATTTTTAGTGCATTTTTGGAATAATATTCACATTGGCTGGCTACCAAAGTGTTTGGAAAAAGCGAATTCTCGAAAACTTTTGTTGTTAGAATCTTTTGATTCTTTTAAATTAAGTTTTTTTGAATTGTTTTCGCTAAAAATAGTTAGTAAACACACAATGATGCAAATGTCGATATATTAAAAGTATAGCCAAATGCGAGGTTGACTATGATTTGTAATTTCTCTTTACATTTGAATTCGACTCAATTTTCCTCTTTAAACAAGAGAATTTAAGTTAACAAAGCCTGATTGATGATACCAAAAATGCACTAAACTATTTTGGTAATATTACTTAGCTAGGTTTTCAAAAAGAAGTCATACTGAACAATTTTATAAGTTTCGTTATATTTTTTGAATTTGACTTTAAATAACATTAAGATTTAAGTGTTCTATTATTT